>OMKK01087393.1:0-22755 GCA_900302305.1 Polymixia japonica
GAAATATAGCTTTTTTATAATTCCCTCTACATTTGGTGTGATTTCTTTTCTTCTAAAATTCGAGTGGGCGGTTCACTCACCCTTTTTGCATTGTTTTGTATTATTATTTTATTAAGACAGTAGGACAGGAGAGAGGGAAACAGAATAGAAGAGACACAGGAGATTAATCACTGGTGGGGTTCAATCCTAGGTAACTACATCTCCTAATAGTTTCATACATCATTGTAAAAGGTTCCTCACCAAAGTTGTGTGTATAGTTATGAGGGAAAGTAGAACTCCAATACAAAGCTTTTCTCATTGAAAGATTGTGATTTTTTTCATGGCCGCTGACAACTTAATTTGTTGTAAATGCTACTGTTTTGGTTGCCTGTGGTGTTTTTCACCAACGTTGCTGGCAACAATGTAACGCCACATTCCAGCGCTTTTTAAAAAAAAGTTATATTCTCGAGCTTCCATCGAGATTTTATCGAGTTTTCGTCGAGCTTTCATCGCACCAATCAAAACCTCGGTATTGTAGAAGCTTTGTAATATTGCAGGTATGAAAACATAGAAACTAGATTAGAAAAACTCACCCCCAGAGTGGCAGGTGGGATTCATGGAGTTACCCGCTACATCTGATTTTTACTCGCATTTGGTGGGTGTTAATTTCAAGCCCTGGACACAATGTTTATAAAAAGCAGAAAGTCTGTCTATGATGTATGTAAGTCTATGCTGTATGTAAGTCTATGCTGTATGTCCTATAGAAGAATATTTGGTAACATGACGTCAATACACATGGAACCAAAACAACAGAGCACCAAAGGTACATGAACATAACAAACTGGAGCAGATTGAGAAGCAACTTGCGACCCAGATTTCAGGCGTTTCTTGTGTATTTTGGTTTCGTAACTGCAAGACCGCGATCTAGTGGTAACGTGTGTGCTATGTGCTACTATAGGCAGTGTAGTCAGACAGCTATGCGCATGTCAGCGAATGCTTTTTGCAAAGCATTCCAAGTAGAGGGTGCAGAGCACCTAAAAGCTTTTTTTCCCCATCTCTGTCTGAACGCGGGGAACAAACAGTTGCAGAGCGTCTTGTGAACGCAGGCCATAGTGACCTTGGCTTCTGGACAGGTATGAACACAAGTAAGAAGGAAGCATACCGAGGAGGGACTTGTAAATTAAACATAACCAGCAGGTGCATCTACGCACATACAAAGGCATATAAGGTGCAATGGTGCATAACAAATGAACAGCCAGTGATGAAACGTAGGGACGGTGGTAGACAGTTTCAAGCCTTGTTACACATTGGACAGATGTGTGCATGTAAATCAAATGAAATGAAGCAGAGGCAAGAACGACACCAAGTATTTCCTAGCTTGAAAGGAGAAGCAGAATTCATTCCTAAAATAAAAACCTAATTTCAACTTGAACTTAGAGATAAGATTTTCAATATGAGATTCAAATGATAAACGGTGATCAATGAAGATACCTAGATACTTATACCTTGATACTAACTAATTTCTTTTGCATTGAGAAGTTAAAACACATGGAAGATTAGATGGTAATTCTAAGGAGTTAGTGAACAACATGAATTTAGTTTTGTCCACATTTAATACCAACTTAAGTTGATGCAGACAGGACTGAACAACATTAAACGCGGACTGCAAAAAGTAAATTGCCTGTACAACAGAAAATGAGGAACAGTAAATAACAGTGTCATCAGCATAGAAATGATACAAAGCATTAGATAACTTATCACATAGATGGGTGTGCAGGTCGAGCATTCGGGAGCTACTGTTACCCACAAACCCCTTCTCTGCATCCCGACACAGAGGTTTGCGTGTACCTTTGTTGAAGTCTGTTTCAGCCTTTAAGTCTCGGTGCTGTTCTCTTCCACGCCCAGGAGATGCGCAAGTACCTGTCTCTGCCTGTCCATGAGAAGATGACTTACGCTGGTCACATGAAGGCCAAGCAGAGAGAGCTGCGTAGGGAGCTGAAAGAGGGACTGGAGGAGGAAGAGGATGAGGAAGAGGATGAGGGGAAGTTGGAGAGACCACACCGGGGGAAGGGACGGCGAGTTCGACCTCACAGCTTACAGGGCAACCCAGCCCTGAGGATGGCCATGATTAAAGGAGGTGAGTGGACAGAGCAGAGGGTCAAGTTAAGTCAAATTTATTTACAAAAACTCACCCCAGTCCTTATTGGTGCATCATTAAGGCTATTGCTAACTTAACGTGTTTATGTGCTCTCTCCACAGAAAACATAGAGAAAGAGAGCACGCTGGACTTTATCACCAAGAAACGGGAGATGTTCCTGCTAGAGGTAAGAGACAGAGTCGTTAAGATCTAATGCCTTTTGTGACTAATGCCTCCTAATAGTTTCATACATCATTGTAAAAGGTTCCTCACCAAAGTTGTGGTGAGGACAAAATGCCTTTTGTTTGATTGTGTGCAGTCTAACGATCTGTTTGAACCTATCAGCATTCATCCTGGATCCCACTCATTGTCGATTTTGGCTTTGCGCCTTGATTCTTGTCTGATGAAGGTTTACATGGTCGTCACCTTTTCTACTTTTTTAAGGGTGAATAAAAGTGCTTTTTACCAGAGCAACTGGGTAATCTGTTTTGGCATTTTGTAGCATTTTATGGTTGTCCACTTCTGTTAGATCACACATTTTCTTCTAACTGACCAAGAGACAACTAAATATATTTAAAATAGGTTAGAAATGCCTGATGCTATAGAGATGAGGTAAAAGATACTGCAGGTCTTACAGCCAATTAAAAGGTTTTAGTGAAGCAAGGTGGATTTCTACCTGTCATGTTCTAGTGAACATTCCTCCAATATTAAGTCAATGAAATGGGATGAAGAGACAAATCCAGTTAACCCATTAAATCCAGTTCAGTTAGGTTTACGTTTCTCTATTTATAACTTAAAAAATGAGACATAAAGAACATTAAAAAAGTCAATAGATTAGCATCGTGCAGCTGAGGTCAGAGGCCTAAAGAGGCATAGATGAAAAGTGGGACCGTGTCGCTATTCAAAACAAAAACACAAATAACTTAACATAAATATTACCGGTCTCAACAATAGTCTGAGGTAGTCAGAGGAATAGATCCCGAGGAGGATGTGTTGGTGACGTTAGGAAGACGTGGTGAAGAAGGATTCAGATAAATGACACAAGGAGAGGTGGGTGAAACTCAATAGTTTTGTTCGTTGAATTTATCAAGCCTACATTGTTCACACCGCCTACATCCCCTCCTCCCTCTCTGTCTTCATTCCTCCATTCCTCCTCTTCCCGCTACCTCAGTACTCTCTGTCGGTAAAGAAATCAGAGATCAAGAAATTGGAGGATGCCACTGTGGAGGAGGAAAGGAGGCTGAAACAGGCAGAACAGATGCTGGAAGATGATGCCCTCTTGTTTGAAGAGTTCCTTAAGGAGAATGACAAGAACTCTGTGGAAGCCATTAGACTGTAAGCAGTGTTCATTTAATCTACAGGCTAAAGCAGAAAAGAACTTAACTGCCAGGTTTCTGGATCGGTTCATATTTTTGACCTATTTTAACTCTAAAACTAGGTTTGCTGAGCCAACATGCTCTTTTTCAGCAATGCCCTCCTTCAAACTTACACAGTTAGACATATTCACTCTTGAGAGCTGCCCAATATAAACACTGACCTCTACAGCTGGTCACTGAGTAGCTCTGCTGCAGTTGTTTAAATACAATGGACGTATATCGGTGGAATACTAAAGGCTAGTATGAGTGCAGTTAGAGTTTAATTTAATATATTATAAAACTGGAATAGGTTTTCTAGAATAAATTGTGAAAAGGCTCGTTTGCCTCTATTAAAGGTGCTACCAGTGATATGTTAAAATCAGTTAAAAGTTGAATTACCACATTGTATGGTAAGATATAGTATAATGGTGATCATCTGAAAACTTCTTTGTTTTGATTGAACCTCAGTGGTGCTGTTTCCCTCTACTTCCTGGACTTTGTTTTGCTTTGGCGGCCCGTCAAACAGCTCCTCCCCTCAGCCTGTCCATCAACATGTACCTGTAGCTCCTCCCCTCAGTCTGCACAAGCCTGAATACTGTGCTTCTTGTTTTGGTTTGTTATTGTAATTCACCTCACCATAGCTGGAGTGCCAATCTTACTGATAGCACCTTTAATCTATTTCTGAAACAAAGTACCATAATAAAAAAAGTTGTATAAGCATCATATCATGTAGGTCCAAAGTATAGGATAAGAAAAAGTTGAATGGAATTGAAGTATAACGTATGTAGTAATAGATATGGGAATGGCCTATTTTAACTTATATATTAAAGGTCATATATGAAATTTTTGTATTTAATCAAACAATTAAATAAAAACAAGACATCCACTGAGATAATATAACTAGCCAGCTGAGGGGGTGGGAGGGATTCAGTCATTTGAAATATGGTGATATTGTCTTTAAACAGCGCTGAGCAGGAGACCAGATCCAAACTGGAGAAGATGGCTGAGATCAAGAGGCTGACAACTGAAATGGTGACAATTAAAAGGTAACATTCTTTTAATGCTGTATTATGAGTTTGTTTGTGTGTGCATTTTAAAATTAATAATAATTTGTATAGTACTATTATAAAAAAAGGCTGTGCACAGGCACATAAGGCAGATTGAGAGGGCAAAGGTATATCTATCCACCTCAGAGGTTTCTTTTCTACAAAGTGTTTACAGTGAATAAAATAATCTTCATTTTACCATTTTGCAGTGGAAGAAAATATCACAGATTTTGTGCAGAATTTGGTGTAGAAATGTGTTAATTGTCCTACACAGTGAAATCTCCAAGAATGAGGAAATCCTGAAGGAGTACAACATGTATAAGGACTTTCTGTTCAAACTGTCCCCTCTGGAGTGGCAGGAGGCCCAGAGGACCAAGGTCCTAGAAGCTAAGGTCCTGACCAACCAAGACACCCCAGATAAGAAGAAAGACAAGGACAAGTCAGGACACAAGCCTGGTACCTGCTTTGCTGTGGCATCAGAATACATTGAGCTTGTAGAACAATGTTCACAAATGTTTTGAGACCATTTTTGAATGTGTGAAATACATTTGCACAAGTAAATTCTTATGTGAGAAGGTCACAAAACATTTGTGAACATTGTTCCACAAGCTCAAAAACCTAATGCCCCTATTCTGATACCATATTTTGCTTGTGTGGAATTTGGATGTGGAATTCAGCATGAAATAGATTATTGGGACAGATTTGTTAACCCAGGTATAGATAGTAACAGAATTTGCTAGTAATATAATCAGAACAACCACATACACACAGGTGTGGAGAGAAAGACATCCGGTGCAGCTCGAGACCTGCCCCCGATCAGGGATCCCAGGGTGTCATCGAGACAGAGCACCAAGTCCTCGGCCCAGAGCAGCAAACCGTAAGGAAACGCCACCAACACACTTCCCTCAGTGAAGACTCATATAGGTGTAACAATGATTTTATGGATACTAAACATAAACTATGTTTCCTTGGCATTTCAGGAACCCTATTTCAAAACAGGATAGTGACGGCTCGGAATATGAGGTGAATTCTCAAGAATTTAATGAATAAATCTATGGAAGCAAGCAGCATCAACGTAGAGCGCTTGTGTGCAGTGCTCATAGTCTTGTCTTTCCCACTGTGGTGGTGCTGCCCCCTGCAGGATGAACCGGAGCTGTACTTCTCTGAACCGCAGCAGCTGCTGGATCTGATGACTGAGCTGGAGGAGCAGAACCTGTCTCTGATCCAGAACTCCAGAGAGACTGAGGAGGCCCTGGAAGAGCTCCGGCATGCTATGAAGATCAGCAAGAAAAAGATGTAAGGCCAAGGGGTCAAGGGTCAATGCTCAGTGATTGAAACCACAATGGCCTCCATAGCCTTGTATTCAACTCTCCATTTCCCCCTACTGTGTTCATTATTTCCTTCTCCCTCTGTCTCAAGGGCAACAAATGCAGAGCAGCTGACAACTCAGATAAACATCATGACCCAGACCATTGCCAGAGAGAAGGAGAGAGCTGCTGAACTGGAGCTGAAGGCCCGCCTATTCAGTTTTGGCAAATTCAAGACAGGGGAGCAAGTAAGGAAGCAGAGTATTCTAGCCCTGTTAAACTTAAAAGATTTAATTACATAATTTTCCAAGTTTGTTTTTAAATATTAACTAAAGAATGAAAAACAACCCTTTCTCAGGCCTTCATGCCTTTTCTCACGTGTTTTGTGTTCGTGACCTGATCCGATTCATGAATCTCTACCTCTCCTTGCTAACAGGACAGCATGTTGGACGCTCTGGGTCGTAAGGTGGAGGAAGTGTACCGTTGCTGTGTGGGAGACAAGACGGCCAACCTCAGCACACTGCAGATGCTGGCTAACATTGAGAACCGTGTGTCCATGCTCCTGGAGAACATGGAGAGCATCCCCCCAGACACCCTGGAGAAGGTGGAGAAGATCAAGGACAAGGAGAGGAGAGTCAGGTATGGAACGGATTCCTATCTGGTAAACACCAAAATGTTGACCCAATTCCATTTCACCTCATCTATGAAACAGAGGGGTTAAAGGATGGATATTTTGCTCAAATTTGTTGAAATTGGTGGTCGGTTGAGGACTGACTCGTTTTATTTTCAGATAAATCCTGTTTAAGTATTTTATAGCTTGGCGCTAACACTGCCAGGTTTCATTCCTACCCTTGCTAAAAATGTATAGTCACGCCACTGCAAGGAACTTTGAATAAAATCGTCCACCAGTGGCATGATATATGAAACCTGATGCTCTCCCTCCCTCCGGTCTCCTGGTGCAGGCAACGTGATGAGAAGCTGCAGCAGCAGAAGGACCATCAGGAGGAGAGGCTGAAGAAGGCCCTGGAGAGAGCTCAGTGTGACATCAAGAGAACAGTGAGTCTTTCCCTTAATCAACTACAACATTAAAATAAGCTAACGCTATATCCTGATTGAAATGGACTATTTTAGTTAGTGTGAAACCGACACTATAGAACAATATTCTTGAACAAGACCTTGGTTAAACTGTTCGATGCTTTTTCTATCATAACATGTAGTCAGTTAAGTTTACTTTTAAAAACAACGGATAACACTAAAACTACACCATTACACCACAATTTCAGAATGGAAGAAAGCTGATGGCCAGATCTAAGCCTGTTGCCCACAAGATCAAGTTCAGCAATGTGAACATCTCTGAAAAGGAGGAGATCCACAACTACTTCTTCACCTAAAGATCCTGCTGAGTCACAATAAAACCCTTCAACTAACATAATCAGAATTGTTTTAAGTGTTCATTCTTAAATGTTAAACTGGTTCAGCCATATTCGATCTACACTACAACTGTTTGGGTTTTTTCTGTTGAAACATTATGAACTGACAACTGAAAATACTATATTATTTTGTTTTATACTGAACTATAGAGGTACAATTGTTTTTGATATGACCCTTTCTGGCCCTGTGTGATGTTACTTAGAACATTTATTCTGAGGGTTTTACTATGATTTAACTTCTGTATTTAGATTTTTTTTGTCGTTTCATTTTTACTTTATATCAATTGGACAAATTTTAAAAAAAATTAAAAAATTCACATACATCTGGTTGACAAGCGTCATGGATCCACTAACCCTTTAATAAAATCTATAACTGGTCAAATTATATGTTTATATTACCTTTTTATTGTTGCTGTTTTTACACTGCAACTTAGTGTAATGAAGAAAGAAATGATCTGCTTCATGAAAATGAGGATCTCTACACTAAAGTGATGATTGTGCTTCAATTCTTTATTACATTTCTGCATTTGGCCTCCGCCATTCTGTAAACTCAAAGCTAATAAATAACAAATAGATGAAATTATTAAACAAAAGGTAACCCATCACAGATACAAACAAGCAGACAAGTAGACCGGCATGTTTTCAACATGGAACACTACTGCCATAGAAAAATAAAATGTAACAACAAAATTTAAAAACTGAAAGGAATAAAGCGAATAACCCGACGGTCGTTGTGTGCACAGCATGCGGCGTCTGTAAGGCAACTGGAGCATAGACAGCCCAGTGTGTGCATGAGGGGCAATGTGGCACTGTAGGAGAGACACCAAAACCGGTAACACCCAACTGACGAAGGGACGCGAGAGCCGCCGGCATGGGCAACAGGCAGAAACCTCTTTTACATAAGAGTCTTGATTGTGGTACAAACAGGATTCTAGAGGTGAGAGTTAAAGACAGACAGTAATATTCCTCTGACTGGAAAAACAAACCCTCTACATTTCATCATCATAATCATTTCAAGGTGCATAAGCTGTGGGATCAAATCCGTTCTGGTCCCCAGAATACATTTATGATATATCCAAAACGCTCTGAAAATCCCATAGAAAGATGAGGAAACCATTCCAGGGTATAGTGGACCTCACATTATGTTTGTTGCCGTTACTTGTGTCTTGACAGTGGTCTGTTCTAGTCACTGAGGACATTGATCAACACCTTGGGACCACTGAACTGTGGGTCAGTCCAGGTCCTGCAGGTTGACCATAGCAGTCCCCTTCACACCCTGGGACCACTGAACTGTGGGTCAGTCCAGGTCCTGCAGGTGGATCATAGCAGTCCCCTTCACACCATAAGGACCACTGAACTGTGGGTCAGTCCAGGTCCTGCAGGTTGATCATAGAAGTCCCCTTCACACCCTGGGACCACTGAACTGTGGGTCACTCTAGGTCCTGCAGGTTGATCATAGCAGTCCCCTTCACACCCTGGGACCACTGAACTGTGGGTCACTCTAGGTCCTGCAAGCTGATCATAGCAGTCCCCTTCACAACCTGGGACCACTGAGACATGGGGTCACTCCAGGTCCTGCAGGTTGATGGTGCTTCCTGTGAACTGGGAGTTGTCAGAGCCGTTGTCGTCCTCGGTCATCACTGAGGGTTCCTGTGATGGTACATAACAGCAGAGTTAAGTTCACCTTAATGATGTCTAACCCAGATACCCAGACATCACGTCACAGAATGTTACTAAAGTAAATGAGTCAAATGAATAGTTCATAACTACATTAAAAGGTATTACAATTCCCTTGAGGAAGACTGAGACTATGTCAACACTCAAAATTAATGTGCCTAAGCCAGTGAGGACTGGGGTACGATTCAAAACGCTTTCAAAAATTGTAACACTCCCCGCTTTTCATTACAGCTCCTGGGAGTCTGTTGCAGTGCTGATGTGAGTAAAATGCATTTAAATGGAAGGTAAGTGAATATCTCACTTGTAGGATGTTGACAGGCAGGTCAACAGTGAGCTGGGAGTGGGAGCTTGAGGGCTGTGAGCTGAGCTGGAAGGCCAGGTCCCCATCACTGGCTGGGTCATCCTGCACACACACACACACACCAGAAGTCAGCATATCTTCAAAGTAACGCAACCTTGCATCTCACACGGTTAGCGCCATCCTAATTACAGCCTTATTTCAGTCGGCTTGGGATCTCACCTGTAGCAACTGGATCTGAACATACTGGGCCCCTGTGACAGGGTCCCTAAGAGTCAACCCCCCATTGGTTGCTGTAGGACCTTCGCCATAACGAGTCCCCGGGGCAGCCAATGACGCTGAAGTGCTGGCAGTCTTCCCTCCTTTACCTTTTCTCTGGCCTGATCCTGAGTTCCCCGAGTAAACAAAGAGAACACAAAGATATCAGAGGCTGTAGCTCAGTCATAGGAGCCCCTAGGAAACCTAAACTGGCTGGTGTTTGTGATTAGTGACAGTGTTACCAGGGCAGGCAGCCGGACCCCTCTGTTTCTTCTTCTTGGCCAGCTGGATGGCTCTGTAGTCGGTCCTGGCTGAGCCTCCACTCTCCTACAACACAAGTCAACATCAGTAATTACTGCCCATCCCTAAACCACTGTACAAAACATAACCACTCCATTTTATTTTTAAGCCTGACATGATTCTCCGCCACTCACCAGGAAGCTGCTTGGTGACACTGCGTTGAGCTCTGTGTCTTTCCGCGGGCTGAAGCTGCTGCTGTTGCTGCTGTGACCTGGGAAGACAAACTGGGAGAGGACCTTCCCTCCCTCCTGCGGTCCCAGCACCTCCACACAGCCCAGCAAAGGCCCAGCCCCGCCCTGGCCTCCTGCCTCCACCACCTTGGAGGGCGAGGACAGCAACTCGGCTACGGGGGCCACTGCCAGAGAAGCTGTGGGCTCCACACTGAGCGCACTGGAGGAGCTGAGGGGGTGTGCAAGTGTGTGCTCCACAGAGGCAACGGCCCCCTGCATGGTGAGGGCAGTGAGGGTCCCCAGGGCCTCTGGGGTAACTGTCTGTACGTCGTCCAGGTTTAGGGTGCCCTGAGGGGGTAGGACATCTCCTACAGTCCCCTCCAGCCCGTGGTGGGGACCCATGTCGGTGCTGGCTGTCAGGATGAGCGGGTCCACAGCTTTGGCCAGGGTGGCACTCGCACTGGTGCCCAGCGTGGCACCCACGGAGGAGGGGTCGATGGTGAGGATGCCAGAGCTGACCAGGGCGAGGTCCATGGTGAAGGTGCCAGTTGTTCCGCTCCCACCTACAGGTACGCCCACCCCAATGCTGGAGGGGGGCACTGGACCCCCAGGCACGCTGGAGAAAAGGGAGCTGAGGTCCAAGTTGGTCAGCTGGTCGCTCCCAGCCACGCCCGCCCCGGCAACAGCGGTCGGGGTTGAGCTGATGAGCTCGCTGCTTGGGGTCAGGGTAGGTGTGGTCTCCATCTGGTTCAGAACATCTGGGACAGGAGGAGAGGCAGAGACTTAATATGAAAGTATTAATAATAATAATAATAATAAAACTTTATTTGTATAGCACCTTTCATACAAGAATTGTAGCTCAAAGTGCTTCACAACAATAAAATTTACATAGAATGCAGAGTTTAAATATATAATAATAATATATAATATAAAAAAATCCAAATAACAGCAGAATTACAGCACCAGCGGTCCTTTTATCTTGAGTGTCATGCATTCTGAAAACATGGGTAAAACTGCAGGCAATTCCTCTTTGTGTGTATGGATGTGTTTGTGTCTGTATAGCTACTAACCAGCACTGAGGTGGTGGTGTTTGAGCATGTGACTCTTAAGGCTGCTGCGGGAGGAGAAGTGTTTGGAGCAGTTGGCCACAGGGCAGCGTGTCCTCAGGGTGCTGGCGTCCTGCTTATGCTTCTTGGAGTGGATGTACAGGCTGCTGCGTGCTGAGAACTTGGCATTACATCCTATCGCAACATACAAGAGACAAGCAGTCGACTTGGTCAAAAAGTCACACAGTGAGAAGCAAGATGTCACTCTTCACTACAGCAGCAGAACAGCCCTGCACCACCTTACTGCAGTGTTATTACAAAACAACATTACAATCTGTCAAACTGCAATTACTTCAGTACTGTGAAAGTAAAGATTTTCTTCTTCTGGCCTGTACTGACCTTCTGCATGGCACTGGAAGGGCTTGGTACCTAGGTGGGTGATACTGTGGCCCTTGAGGTGCTCTGCCCTAGTAAAGGACTTCCCACAACCCTCCTCTGGACAGGTGAATCGGCGATCGTCGTCATGCTTCCTGATACGCAAAACACAGGCAGGGAGACCGAGGTCAACAAGGAGCTCATAGCACCAACATCAATGTGATTCATGTATAGATTCAGCCTCTCTTATGGAACACTTACCGTTTGTGTCTGAGCAACTTTGACATACTGGTGAAGGACCAGCCGCAGCCTTCTGAGTCACAGACAAATGGCCTTTCACCTGGAACCATAGAAGGAAGACATCGATACATATGATCTGATCAGACTACTCTATTTTGGGAGAGCACCTATGCAGAGGCCGAGCTTGGACATTAGAGTAATAACATGGCAAAAGCAGGTACTGTATGTCACTGGGGTTATCAAGTTGGTGCCTCCCACCCGACAGGTCTTGTTGGAATCAGGACAATACCTCCAGTTCAGGAACCTATCGTGGGTTGAGTCACAGTTCTATTACCTTCAATACAAAACTAATCATGGATTTTGCAAAGATGGACATGGTGAAACAACAAAGTACAGTGAACTGTATGACCCCAGCAACCCCTTCGACAAAGACAATCCAAAAAAGGAGCCAGCTGAAGGTTAATTTCTTCTGCTCTTGAAGCATCAGTGAGTGACTAATTATTATAATTTTTTTAATACAGGTCAGACTCGAAGTTAAAACGAAAACTTATTCACTCATTTCGCAATACTGTACGATGACATAATGTTACACTTGTTTATCTGCTCCAAGACATTAAAGTAGCGATCTCGAAGATCTCCCGTTTCGTTGTCTTTGGCGGCACCTATGGCGAAAATGATTTAAAAGTAATTGCAGGTGCGTAATTGGACCTCACTTCAAAAGAGAAAACGCGTCACTAACGCTAATTTGAACGCATGGTCCTTAATACTCATAATACTGCACATGCAAGGGCTTTCATCAGTGGGCCATAGGCTCAATCACCATTATGTTACCTCATTTAATCGATAGACAGTGACTTAACAGACATTTATTTAAATGAAAATCTTCAGAGATCTTTGAGATTGCCAAACACAAACTTCAGAGTTCCCCACTAATAGGCTTTGTTGAAAGTCTATTAGTACCTATTAGCTTTTTAAATTTAATATGGGCAAATTGCTGTTACTTATGGCCAAGCTTTCCATAAGCGCCGGGCTGCTGGCCAAACAGCCGACTACTCATTTAACTCCAACCGGCTACTTTACATTACATTAATTTTTGATTCTAATAAAACAGTTTTGATTAACAAGTTGTGATTCACTATGCATGTACATTTACGACCACTAGCCTCCGCTTCAAAACAAAGCGAGCATGATGATAGAGAAACGTGCTTGTCTGTCTGTATCAGTCCCGCCCCCTCATACTCTATGAATGTGTGTGTGTGCACTCAGCTGAGATGTTGTGTCCTCCTGAGTAGAGAACGGAGAGTCGTCTTCAGTGTTTGTATATTATACTGTATGTTGAACTATAGCCTAGATAAATAATCGCTGCATGTGGAATACTTTCAGTGGAATCACATCAGGATGGATACTTAATCCAAATATTAGATTTCAAACCATTGACTTGCATTTTCTACACTTTGATGGTGGGCCTACTAACTTGAAGCCGGTATTTTTTTCTTCTGTGGTAATCGTAGCCTGCTTGCTGCTAGTCATCTTGTTGACCCCATCGTCTACACTTTGGTAAGCAGGAGTTTCTCTCAAATATGCTTCTCTCTCTCTCACACACACACACACACACACAATGCGGTGGGAACGATCTCTACAAAAGGCTATCATCCAAACCTACACTAGCCTAGTGGTCTAATTTGATATTTCTCTCAAATAAATCATAACAGGCTACCAATGTCGAGGCTTCATGCCAAAATGTGTAATAGGCTACAATGTGACTTCCATTATGTGTTTAACGCATATATCCATTTGGTGTATTCACGATTCTGTAGTTTAATAGTAACTTCCGTAACGTGGAAAAATAACATTGAGAAATAGAGTAGAACAACTATTTGATGATCATATATAACATTGGTGAAAGTTAGCTTTGCACAGAAAGTTTGGGTAATATTGCATTTCAAATGCATGTTTTATAACAACTTTTCAATTACAAAATTAATTTACATATTGCTACATCAGGCCCTTGTCCCCACAGGAGGGGCTGGGGAATCGGTGTGGGTATGTAGTCAATATGACACTTCCCACTTCATATATTCTAGCGAGAAAACAATACGACAGATGAAAAACTGCAAATGTAGTTAGTTAATCTCAGTGAAATAAACTATTAAATCGTGTTGCATGAGACTTTGATCATTTTTGAATTGCTTCGTGTTACTGTCAAGTTGCATGGAAATTATGTTTCACGCAATTTGCCACCTGCGATGCATATAATATGAACACTGGAGGTGCATGTTAATGTCAGGTGTAAATGTAGACTGGCTTAATCATATCTGGACTCATGTTACTGCCAGGTGTAAAGGGGATTCGTTGTTTACCGATACTGTGACTTAAGGTGCTAATTTTAAAGCTGTCAGACAAGCATGCCTTCTGAACGATGAAGCCATACTTTATAGCAGTAGTCAGCTAGTCAACTAGTTTGGGTCTTCAGCCTACCTGTGTGACTTCTCATATGGATCTTGAGGCGGCAGGCTTTGTCATACATCTTGTCACAGCCTGGGTAGGTGCAGGTGAAGTGGCCTGTCTCTCTGAAGTGTGTACGGTTGTGAGAGAATAGGGCACTGAAGGTGATGAAGGTCTTCTCACAGCCTGGATGAAGGATAGGGGAATGTATGGAAAGACAATGGTAGAAGAATCAATATTAGGAAACACAGTCAACACCACATATTATGAAAATACACTATGCATAGTGGTAACAAATTCATTGTGCAGAGACAGTTAAGTGTTACATGCATTAAGGACAAATTGCATTCGCTGAACAAAACTTGAACAACTTGAACAAGTAACCACAGCCTATGGTGTTACCTGGGAATTCACACTTGTAGGGCCTCTGGGGCTCAAAGTGGACCCTTTGGTGATTGGTGAGCCGTGTAGCACTGCGAAACCTCTCGCTGCAGATCTCACAGACAAAGGCGTTCTCTTGGTCGTGAACTTTGATGTGGGCCTTTAGGTTGTAGACAGTGGTGAATCGCCGACCGCAGCCCTCAAACTGGCAGGTGTGTGGCCGCTGCTTGTCGTGGGACTGAAGGTGCCGCTTCAACTTGTAGGAGGTGGCGAAAGCCCAGCCACAGCCCTCGACAGTGCACTGGTAGGGCCGAGGATCCTCTGCGTGGTTGAGAAGGTGAACTTTCAGTTTCTGCCGCGTGTCAAATGTGCAGGAGCAGTCCGGCTCTGGGCACCCAAAGGAGACCATGGTCTCTTTCTTGGACCTGATTAAATGCACAGACTGAAAGTCGTCGTTGTCACAGTCTGTGACGGTGGCTTTGGGGGGCGGGGCGACCAGATCACCCTCTGTTATGGCACACAGCGTCCCTGCCTCCTGTTTGATGATGGGACAGGAGTCCAGAGAGGTTCCCAGCTCTGACAATGAGCAATCATCCACCAGGGCCAACTCAGAGTCGCTCAGAGAATAACCGGGCCTTGGCTCTTCTTGTTGACCAGAGGTGGTCACTGCCAGTGTGCTGATTTTCCCTATGGATTTGGTACCACTATCATAGTTGAGAAGAACGATGTCCTCATGGTCTTTCATACCTAGGTGTTCTTTCAAGCTGACCATGTCGTCATCTTTGTGGACATAGCCTTCCGGTGGGGCAGCAAGAGTTAGTATTCCGTTTTCAATGGTCACTATGATGCTTTGGTTGTTAATCATTATAGTCCCCGAGAAGGTTTCGCTGGCAGGCGCACTTGTGGAGGCCGTGTCGGCATTTGCATTCTGGTGGAGCACCGTCGTGTTGCAGATAAAGTCGGAAGTGTCCATGGCTTCGCCCACGTCCGCAGCCTCCACGGCGCCAGCCTTCCCTGAACCCGAGGCACCGCCGTCTCCATGCGGGGAACGAGAACACCGCTCGCCGGGCATTTTGCAAAACGGGCCACAAATCTTATCGCCATAATCGTGAGTGAAAACCCCCTCGACAGTCTGGTGACAACAACAAGCGGTTTGTTTCGCGTTAGTCGCAGCCGTCTCGGCCTCGGCGGACTCCTCGTCCGGAAAGTTACGAACAGACTCGGCTTTTCTAAAGGCCTTCGCTTCGAGACGGTTCAGGTTCAAGTTAGATCCACCCAGGACGTCGGTGTTTTCAGCCTCCATCGAGTCACAGGGACTAATGTCCGGCTGTTTACCTCTCATCTTAGGGGACAACACATCCGTTTGGCGTTTGCTCGCTTCGCCGCCATCCTCTCGAACGATGTTGAAAACAACATATAAATCCTCGGTGTTTTTGTTGACGCTCCCCGGGGCGGCGGTGTTGTCTGACGCGGGTTGCGGGGAGGCGCCGTCTTCAGGGGCAGAGTGTATCTGCTGCCGTCGCCATGGTTCCTCTTCCCCCCGTCGCCATGGTTCCTCTTCCCGTCGTCGCCATGGTTCCTCTTCCCGCTCGAAGACGACGGGCGGCGCCATCTGCGTCGCGGCGGCGTCCCCCTCGCGCTCCACGCCGTATTTCCACGCGGGTTTATTAAGCAGCTCTCGCGGCGGACGCTGCGCCTCGAGCTCCACGTCGCCCGGCGCGTTCACGTTACGGAGTCCGACGGTCGCGGTTTGAGCGTCGCTTCGCGGATCGTTCTCGTCTCTCTGCTGGTGTTTGCGGACGGACGAGCACGACGAGCCGCTGCCATTTTCCGCCAGTAGGCCGAGCGGAGCCGTCCTCGGCCCGTTGTTGTTGTTGTCACTTTGCGGCTCAAGCGAGTCCAAAAGTCTGTCCGCCTCGTTTTCGTTGGAAATAATGCGAGAAATCGTCCCCGTCGTCGTGCTGAGCGGTGAGGAAGCCGTTCTGTGCAGGGCGCCATGTTGACAGTGGATGTTTCGGGCATCAGAAAGCCCCTGGATTTCCATCTTGGTATCCCTGTAGCAGCGGTACATAAAAGGCCCGCCCTGCTTATACGCGGAAGGAGATCCGGAGGCCAGTCCGCGGTTTGTGGCGAGCCGCGGTTTCAGTTCCCTGTTCAGGGAAAATGTGGACTGGATTTTAGTGCGATGGATCTAAGTAGGCTCCTTGTAACACGCAAGGACGTTGATATTAAAATATAACGGTACTACGAAAGCTCAAGTAAAATATACTTTCAAGTATAATATAAAGCCGACTGCTTTCCATTAGAATTATTTAAAATGTAAGTGATCAAAAATGTTCAGCGTAACATTGTTGCACTTCCGTCTGTTACCACTGGGTGGGGGTATAGACTAATTTAACATGAAATAAATTGGACTCAAGAACAAACTTATTTTCAGGGTTTTGCATTTACCGCCCACTGTTATTCTAATACAACTAATTGTTCTGAAGTTTTTGTTGTTGGGTATGATAACAGAAGAATAGTTTGTAAGCAAAAATATGCATATGTCACAAAAGGAAACCAACTGGGTTAAATATATGATTAATAAATGGAGTTGTTTGAGTTAATCAAATTGAACACTTTTACACCTAATTCGGTATAAAGATTGCGGTCTATAACAGCCAATATAAACAATAATGAGCACGAACATTTTACATTGAATAGGATGTGGAGTTCATGTCACAGCCCTACGTTTAGACTGATGTAATAAACCACCAACCTAGAGAGAGTCTTAAATAATATATTTATTTGATTCCTAAGGAAAATATAAAACAGAGACAAACTTATAAATCAATTCTGACCAACACAAATGGAGACAAAAATAACATACACATTCATAGTATCAGAGAGAAACAAAATGACCAGGAAGACTGTTCAAATAATCTGTACATTGTTTCAGATGTGTTTACATTTTACCTACATAAACTTTCAAAGAACACACTAAAATGGGAAAAGTAGTGAGCAGCATAATATTATTGACTGTCAAGCAGTTGTAGATATACTTAACTAATACTGTACACACTGTATAGAAAGCTTGACATGCTTCATACAAAAATATCTACAGGTGATGTGACGTGAGGATGGTGACCTTTTGATCATAAAACACACATGCATGCACCATGTTTTAAACACTTGGTGTGATATAAATCTACCCTACTAGTCTCTTATATATTTTGGAATATTACGTTGGCAGTTTGTTCAAGTATACTGTACACAATAAAGAACAGTAATCAGACAGCTTGGTTTATTTGGAAACCAACGCCCTGCACAGTACACAAACATTTAGGAATGTCAAAGTCATTTTCAAATACGAATAAAGATATTTTTTCTCAACAAGTACAACCTTTGGCAGCATATCAGCCAACTAAGCATGCAAAATAACACACATTGTCTTGCATTGTGTAGTCATATAAAAATAGAATGCTCCCTAGCACACACACTTTTGGGATTATGACAGAAATAAGGCCACATGTCCATATCCTTTCTGATACAATATGATGACACACAAACTCCTTCATAATCTACAACAATGAATGATATCTTCCCTTTCTTTTTTCTTATTATTGTTATGCATTTTTTATGTAACAATTACAAATCATCTGTTGCATCTACATCCATTACATAGTTTTTTTGTTTTGTTTTGTTTTTTTACAACCATTTTACTTAATTTTATTTTACAGGACTTTGTAACTTTGTTAAGGAAAGCACAATAAAATATAAAATATGGATTATTATTATTATTTGTTGCTGTTATTAGTTATTTATTTGTTATTAGTTTTGAGGGCTTTCAAAACGTGGTGTTTCAAAACAGCGTTAAATGTGTGATGATGTCAGGCCACAACATTCCCCTTAAGTAGTAAAGTGTAACAAAGCAGACTGATAGCATTTGGGAAATTGGATTTCTGCAGGAGAGGCCTTAAACTGTTGATGGTCAGTGGTAAATGTTGTAACTCAGTCGCACTGTATGTATCTGTCGATGGGTGTGACAGAGGGAGAGGGAAACGGTGAAGAATAGAGAATTAAACCAGCTAAATCAAATTTCAGGCATCTATTCAACGTGCTTTTTTAAACGGTGCTTTCATTCTGCACATCATTTCTGCACACGAACAAAGGCCCACCTAAAAGAACATACATGCGTTGCAAATAAACCTGTTGTGATACTGTAGCTTATGAGCTCAGGCAGACAACCGCAGAAAATATGCAGACGTATCTCAAACATCAGAACTCGGGTGGAAAACTATGCATACATTTGAAAAGAAAGCAGCTCATTGTACCTCCTTCAAAAAAGCTGAGTGGCCAGGGACTGTTCTTTCAGCGAGCTCTCTCATGCAAATGCTTTCTCTGTCTTTATCTATCTCTTGGTGTCTTGGTTCCAGCGAAAAGTGGAGTTTAGGAAGGTGACCCTGAAGCTTTCACACATCCTCTGCTACATGTGAGGTTAGCACTTCTGGTGCGTGAAATGTGCATTGACCAGCTATTCTCATTCTAAACAGGTACACGCTCCACAGACTTTGAAAAACAAAGGCAGGTTGGACGCCATTGACCATCCACCTCATAAATGATTCATCCCAAATGACGACCCGAGCTGAGAAAGTAACAACTTAAGAGGAAAAGGTGGGACAACTTCTAAAGAATGTCAGGATACATGGAGGTGGTTATGTTCAGCTGTGGTCTCTGTTCCCAGGACCGAAATAATCGGCCTCACGATGCCATTAAATTGTATGGTGGCTGAAGGAAACAGAGGTGTTGGAGCAGGGGGGGGTTCGGTCTGTGCTGTATGTATCCCAAGCCAATTTCACGCCCTTATATATCTTGAAAACAGGAGGCGCCCACAATGGCCACACTTCATGTCCAAATGGGATTATTTATGACTAACTGAAACTCCAACTCTGAATGTTTACCTTGAGATGTAGAGCCTTTTGTATTAAAACCTGTTTGAATCTAATTTTCAACACATTAAATACAGCAATGTAGAGCATATATTTTCAGGAAGAAAAATAACATGTCCAGTATGTTTTACATATCCTATAACATACAGTCTGGGCTGGCAAAACTGGGGCAGCATTTAATTTTCTCTGTCCTGTATTTCCAGGTCCCCTTCATTACTGTCAAATAAATCCTCCAAAGTGTCCTGAGAAGGAACCAAACAGGAAAGGACAATCGCCTGTACGTTCTTCCTGTATGTCTAAGTTGATAGACACACGATTACCCGGCTAATTCACGAGAAGCTCTTATCACCACGGGCAAGAACATTGTCATGGCGACCAAAGTGGGCAGGATGGAGCTCAACTCTGTGCCTCAGACCTCAAGAGGAGTCACAAATGGAACTTGGTGCATGCAGTAGTTGCAGGAGGAAACACATGGTGAATGAAAAGACACATTGTTCAGAGGACAAGCCTTTTCTCCCTTATTTAACGTGTGTGAAGTCAACGGCAGTGGAGGAAGTGCTCAATTTTAACTCCACTTGAAGTCATTCAGATAGATACAGCTGTTTCAGGGAGCTCTATGTGTCACCTTGTAGTGAAGGGCATCAACAAAGCTCCATACCAGACGCACTGAAATGAAAGAAAGAGTATTTTCTAAGCAAAAGCTTTCAGTGAAGATCTTGTGTATAGGGATCTTCCCCACTAAACATTTTTTTAAAGTAATAGATGTCTGCTCAGGGAGGTGTCTCTCCATCCCAAGTAGGAGTTCTCAGGTGAAACCATTCCTTCAGTCCTCAATGATCCGACTAATCTAACATTGCTACCCTTCAACCAAACCCCTAAACCCTAATCCCCTAAACACGCACGCACAGACAGAGACACACACACGTCTTTGTTTGCTCAAACCCCTACTGCTGGAGTCACCGGCCTCATTTCAAGCATGCGTGTTACGTCCCTTGGGTGCAGGAGTGGTGGTTTTGGCCATCGTGGCCGTACTGGGGGAGTCGGAGGTGGCCGGCAAGGCGGGCCTGGGTTCAATCCCCCGGCTCTTCATGAAGGACAGTAGCTGATCGGGGATCTCAGCCAGGACGTCCTTAGCCAGCCGGGCCATGCTCAGGACCTGGTTCCCCGAGCGGTCGATGTAGTCCCGGAAAGGAACAAACTGGACCCGAAGGGAAGAGATGGAGGGGAGGTCAGTCCACAGGTAGATATGATCTGCACCATTTTATTTGTTGACCTTTCTTCTGTCTACTTTCAAGTGTACAATGAAACATATGGATTCAAATGTAAACAAACAAGACTAGGTGAAAACCTGGTACATGGCTGGACCGTGTACGGTCAATGTGCGAAATTGTGGCCAAAAGCCTTGTCGCTAGAGGGCTTTCAATTTGAAACGGATACATCGGCCAATAGGGAAACTCGGCCAAACAACACTCAGTCAGTGAGTCAGTCAGCGACAGACATTCGTGTTTATAAGTTTGGCCCTACTGTTGCGGTCCAGCCAATGAAAAGGTGCAGAAGAATTTAGTGTATGTGAGATAACTCTCTCTGCTGTGGTATGTAGTACTCGGGAGACACCACATCACGGAGACACAGCAGCAAGATGCATGTAATCATCTTTCTCCTGGATGACTTGGTGCTGTCATTGATAAAACTAAAGAGGAGGACTCACTCGTTTGGTGACTCAGGCCTCATTTTCCACTGTAGTTTTAAATTAATTTCGGGGACCAATGTTGAGACAAGTTGTGCTATTTAGTTACCAGAAATAGCACCGTAAACTAACTGATTCTCTTCAATAAAGAGCCAGCACTCTAAAACTCTCAATCCAGTTTCAACATAGGAGGTAAATCAGTGGACAAACAGCTGCAAATGGAAATGTGAAAAAAAAAACAGTCATACAAATGCTGTACAATGTCTGTGCCGTGCTGTTGTGTAATGCCCACTTTCACACACACTATCTAGGGGCTCACAGACACTGGAGCTGGTTTTCTGGTCAATATGGCTGAAGGAAAAGAGAGCAGGAGAAACACGGAATTTACCTGGACAATGTCTCTTTCAGCAAAGCGCCCCCTGGAAGACACTCTGACCTCATCCCCATCTAGTTCCTCCATGGCTGCAGACACACACAAAACATTTAACTTGATGTTAACTCGAAGGCACCGCTGTTTGGTAGGAGCACGGCCTGCATATGTAACCTGTTTTAGACAGGAGATGGACGGAACAAGAGAAGCCCTACGTTGATGATTAACGCTCCACACGATTTCCATCACATGTTCCTGGCATCTACCGTAGATTCGCATGGGGTTATTTTCTCTAACTATCTCATGTTGCAAACTAAAACCACAGGATAGAAGAGTAGCAATGCAGCTGCTCACACAGCTATGCAGCCGTCCTCAGGGACTAAGTGTTCAAACCAAGGACTGGTGGCTCAGCTATGGATCACATCCTAATGGCCGTTCTGCACCACATCCATTCTCAATTAGTCTCTGGGTGGGAAAACACATGAACCTAACCTAAGTAGAGAAGGGATGCTAGAACTCTTTTATAGGACGGACAGAAGCTCTGCATTCTGCGCCATCAGTCTATTTATATTTACTGGTCTACAATTCACCAGTAAAACAAATTATGTGAAGTCAAGTCAAAAAACACCTTGTGACTGTTTGAATCATTCCCAAAAGGAGTAATGTTTTTCTTTTTCAAAGTTTTTAAAACGGAAAATTAACATGTAAATGGAACAGGACAGGACAGGACAGACAGAACAGGACAGACAGGACAGGACAGGACAGGACAGACAGAACAGGACAGGACAGGACAGACAAAACAGGACAGGACGACAGGACAGACAGACAGACAGACAGACAGACAGACAGACAGGACAGGACAGGACAGAACAGAACAGGACAGGACAGGACAGGACAGACAGGACAGGACAGGACAGAACAGAACAGGACAGGACAGCACAGGACAGGACAGGACAGGCCAGAACAGGACAGGACAGAACAGGACAGGACAGAACAGAACAGGACAGGACAGAACAGAACAGGACAGGACAGAACAGGACAGGACAGGACAGGACAGGACAGAACAGGACAGGACAGGACAGGACAGACAGGACAGGACAGGACAGACAGACAGAACAGACAGACAGACAGAATAGACAGGACAGGACAGGACAGACAGAACAGGAACAGAACAGGACAGGACAGAACAGAACAGGACAGGACAAGACAAGACAGGACAGGACAGGACAGGACAGACAGAACAGGACAGGACAGGACAGGACAGGACAGACAGACAGAACAGAAGAGAACAGTTCTAATTGACCTGATGGTGCCTCCATGTTTGCG
>OMKK01087431.1:0-16943 GCA_900302305.1 Polymixia japonica
TGGTTGGGGATGGGTCGGGGGTCTTTCGATCACCATGTTATAGAAGTTGTTGCTTCTGGTGTGCTGCAGTATGGCCAAACTGACGATGGCTCCCGGCCAGGTACATAGTGTTTTGTGTACAAAAGTTGACCTCCACCATATCAACAGAATTTCGTTGTTCAGGATGACCATGTGTTATCCGGCACATTTGATAATAAAAACACTTTGACTTTGAAGTCCGCCATGGAAAAAGAAATCACGTTGTTTCTAGTGGTTTCCATTCTATCTTTGATCAACTGTTAACTTGAGTATGAGCAAGCTAGAGTACTATCAAAACCCCAAATGTAATTAAAAGTGGAGTTAGCAAATGATCACAGAAGCTTAGACCTAAAAACCCCTTGGATTATGATGCTGATTGAAGAGATTCCTTTTAGGCAACTTTCTAAAATTCAGGTTAGTTACACTCACAAATCTCTTCAGTCACAATTTACACAAATTAATTCACCACAGATTACTTCAAAGGAGCACAGGATTTGTCCTCTTTGCCTTTGTAGTTGAAATGACATCTTTTTTAATATTTTGTGTCACTTGTGTGTTTTTTTTTGGAATACTAAAGTCATGCAGAACATTTCTTAAATTCCCGGTATGCTCATTTTGACTTGCCTTCTGAACAACCTTGCACTTAAAAAATAGTTTCGCTCCGAATAAGTAAGAGAACAATAACATAATCCACGAGCACGAAACAATAAAAAAAAGGCAACGATTATACCTATTCAGAACATGGATGGAATCTATATTTGGATCCACTGTAACCTTGTTTATGTGAAATAGGTTCATAAAATATTTGTGATGATGAAATATTCAGGAAATCCGGTCATAAGGCATTATGCCCAATAAACATTCAATTTAGTGGAAACAATATTTCACTACATGTTATAGATACATTGCCGGTTGTATTCATGTGTCACGTCACAGGTACAGCCTTCTGATAATTAGTTCTCACACTTTGTGACTAGCCCCCAAGTTTGCCAGATTTTGAAAAAAGCAACTTTAAATTGTAGTATAAAACACTACATGTCTAAAAATGAAAGAAAAAAAATCTAAATTGATTAGATTTTATTTTTAATGTATAAACACAACATAAATTACTGTTAATATGACTGGTACAGACATTTATTCAATTTCATTAAAAAACCCATAAAACTCTTGCATAATTTACAAAACATGGTGTCCCTGTGCTATCCAAGACACGTGTGTGCCGTAATTCTCCACATAGAGAGTCATACCTTTACTGTCCTTCGCTTCAAAACGGATATTGGGTATTTAAACATGGAAATTGTTACATTTTTTTTTTCCTTTTTAAAAGCAACTCAATGAGAATAAGACATTTTGATGGTTTACAGTGCTAATTCTGTTATACATAGTGGTTGTTTGGTGACAAATATCTCTAAAATCAGAGGTCTTTGATTTCGAAAACAAACATTTGCTCACAGACATGGCCTGCTGTGTGAGTGTGAACTCACCAGACATATTTTTTTCTTTCCAGAGAAGCACGGATATGCATAATGTAAACATTTCCTTTCCTCTTTTAAACATTTCTGTTGAGCCAGACTTTTCTCCATCAAAACCAGAAACATAAAACACCTCAGTTCACTGTTCCCCCAAAACACCACTATTCCTCTGCTCCAGTTGAACGAGTCCAGAGTCCAAAAGACTTGTGCTACAGAGGAACTGACCTGTAATTGCCATGTTAAGGCTTGGTGTAGTTATACATTTACTCTGTAGTCTCTTAGTCACAATGCACAGCATTGCTTTTGACCTTGATTTTTTTTTCTTTTTTACAAAAACACATTATCACATCTGTGTACATCGCCGCTTCTAACCTTTAATGACATTTTGTCATTTTACCCAATTGTGTTTATCTACCAAAACTGGCCATTCCAAGTCTCTTTGGCAGAAAATGCACCTCAGTTTGTTACCTTTTCCCAATTTCACTTTGCCGAAGAAAGTGAATGTTGTTAGAGCTGTCCGCTAATTCTGGGTATTGCTCGATGGAGAGCACAAAGTACCCGTCATACCCTAAAACTTTCCCACTGCTCAGGAGCTGCCTCTTCTCACCCTCTGTCCAGGGGCGGACCCCCTCCTCCCCATCGCGTACTCGCTGCTGTTCTCTTGCCCACGCGCCTGCCAGGGCCCGCTGACGAGCAAGCTCCACGACCCGGGCCTTCTCCTCGTCCACCGTGGAGCCGTAGCGCACGTGAAGAGCCAGGGCGCCGCGCCGAACCTCCACATCCGCAAACCGCCGAGTACGACTATCCATGACCGTGGTGGACTGGGAGACGGTCACGTTGACGCCATTCTCCAGAGTCTTGTGCCCGCTAGTGAGGTGCAAGGCGGCGAGGTCAGCGTCCGGAAGGCCCGGCTTCACGAAGTAGTGTGTGTCGCGACCTTCGATAGTGAAATGAAGGTCCTCCAGGTAGAAGGCGTTGTTGAGGATGGTGGCGACCTTGATACAGTCCTCACTGGCCACGTTGAGAGTGTGAGTGTGGACGCTGCCCTTGTAGATGGCGAACATCACAGCCCTACCGATGGGAGACATCGCCGCCGAGAACCACAGCCAAGACTTTTCACCTCTGCGACCTCGACTGAGATGGACCTCTGGCAGCCGCTCAAATGACAGAAGAGAGTGCGCTTGTCTGGTTACTTCCTGCTGAACCCCAGAGATAGACTGTAGGAAAAGTGCAGTGAAACGTTAATGCCCGAACATGGCAGAATCTGACTCTCCAGGCCATTTAGAAGCAGAGGCTGCTCTGCTTCAAAGAGTTTTTCAACTCCCTCTAAAATAATGGTGTTTTCAAGCCGTGTTCGAAAGCCAAAAGTAGATAAATCCCTTGTGACAATTTTGGGACCACACTTTTTGTGTTAAAGCCTCATACTAAAAATATTTAGAGGCCAAGCACAAATGGTTTTAAAAGTTTGTTTTAACAGCAGCAATGCTAAAATGTAGTGAAATATGAAGTAAAAATGTGTCCAGTGGATAACATCAGACAATAAGATAGTGGAAAGTAAACTTGGTGCTTCTTATTATGCAAATAAAGTCCAATTAAAAGTGATAAGCTTTGAAATATATGGCAATCCAATTAAAAACATGTGGCAACTGCAAAATATTGAGTATCACAGAAAAAAAATGTTCTGTCTGATCGCACCCCACTCCCCACCTTCACACCCTGTAACATGCAAGAGAAGTTTTTAATTAAACTAACCGGCAAATCATCCCAGAGTTGACTCTTCTTTAGTTCATAGGACGGCATGCTTAGGTCAAACTTTGGGACTGGAAACCCAGGAATTGTGTTGTGTAGATGAAAGCCAAAGGTTACAAGCCAGCTATTTACATCTGGGAAAAAGAAAAAAACACATCAAAGATACAGAAGATGAATTGGAGCTACACATATGCCTTATGCATCTGCTTTGTACGTGCTTTGCTTTGTATAATGTTGTCAACATGTATCCCTTGGAGAAAACAAAGAAAACGACTGTATATTAGGCCGGATTGGGTAAAAAATTGTGTGATCAAACAAATGATTCAACTTTGAGCAACAAATTCAGTGCCTGGCTGACAAACAATAATACATAAATATTCATAACAATAACTGAATTAACCAAACAGAATCATAAGAAAATAGCTGTATTATTAATAATAATCAATGATACCTTTCTTACCTGCAACATATTCTCTCACTTCATGCACTTTGCTGATGGGATTGTTATTTCTAAACATGTATAAATTTATAGGCGCTGGCTCTTTGCCAACTCTTTCCCAAGTAGTAATGTCTGGAACAGTCCATCTCCCAGGCATTATATCGTAATCCCTCTCCCCAAAATGCAACAGTTTGGTAAGGGGATCATAGAGCCCTCCATGGAACCCAAGTACAAGCTGAAAGTCAGGGTTGGAGTCGAAGTAGACCTCACCATAAGCCGTGTACTGCACCTGTTTGACCAGGAGGCCATTGCTGGTGAAAACAGCCAAGGGGGTGCCGGTGTTATCACAGGCTATGTAGAACTCCTCCCCGCTGCTGATCTCCATGGCAAACAGGTGACCTTGAAGATCATAGTAGAGAGATGTGATCTCCGAACTGGAGTGGTTGTATACATGTGTAATCCTGGCAGGGTAGCTTAGGTCTGCATAAAAGTACTGCAGGTGTTGGCCCAAGCTGGTCTTGGTAGACACTCTGCGGCCTAGTCCATCGTAACGGTATTGTATGGTCCAGCCGTTGCCCTTGCTGTAGACCCGCACCAGGAGCCCTTTAGAGTTGTACTCAAAGATTTCTGCTCCCCTCTGATGGAGGAAGCCATCTTCATCCATCCGGTACTGGATGTCCCCGAGGCGGGTGATGCGATCCCTCAAGTCATAGCGCAGAGGCAGAAGTCTGGCACTGTTCCCTGGGTTCAGTAGGTGCAGGTTTCCGTTCAGGTCATATGTATAGCGCCACATCACTTTATCATTCAGGTAGACAGTCTGTAGCTGACCATCTACATCATACTCGTAGCCGTACTTGGTGGTGTTGGCAAAAGGGCCGATCTTGATCTCCCGCTTGGTGACTCGTCCCACATCGTCGTATTGGAAAGTTATCCAGTACATGAGTGAGCGGAAGATCTCATACTGGATCTCCTTGATGCGTCCGTGTGCGTCAAAGTGTTTGGTATAGGTCATGACCGCTGTGGATATGATCTGGTTTATGTCATAGTAGATGACCCCAAACTTTCCAAACTGTTCAACTTTACCGGAGATGTCGTCAAACTGGTAGAGGTCGATTGGCAGCGGCGTTTCGTTAATGACACCTTGCACGCTGGTGACCCGCAGGCTGCTGTCGTAAGTGTAGTCAAAGCGTGCATTGACCATGCCGTCCTCGCTGAAACGGAAGATCTGGCGGTCCACCAGGGGACCCACTTGGCGGTAGCGGATGGAGCAGATGAAGCCTTCGTTCTGCAGGTTGACAGTCTTCAGCACACCCGCCATCTCGTCGTAAGTGAAGCTGACCCGCGTGCTGTCGTACAGGATCTCTGATAGCTTGTTCTGCCTACGGTACCTGTACAGGACCCTGCGGCCCGTACCCAGGTGAGACACCCTCAGCAGGAGGCCGTCTTCGCTGTAGTCCACAGCCACTGAGGCGTTGCTCTCCGGGGGATGGTAGAGGTTCCTGTAGTAGCCCACCGAACGGACGGTCTGCATAGTGTAGCGGGCTACGCTCGGCATGGTGACAGCAGAAAGGCGGTCCAGAGAGTCAAAGTCAAAGATGTACTGGCGCTGGCTGTGGAGCAGGAGCACCATGGACTAGAAACGAAAGAGGAAAAAAAAGTGTTTTCTGGAGTACGTTACGTAATGAACACAAGGTTTGTAGAATTCTACTGGAATAAACAAATGACTGAAAAATATACATGCATGTACAATGTTCATTGAAATTTCATGTCTGCAAATAATTCAGTGTGTCGACTCTGCCAACTCACAACATAGCCTTAGGGTATGTTTAACCTCCAATGGCGGTGTAATAAACTGAACATACAGTTCTTTGTAAAAAAAAAACAAAAAAACCCCAGCAATGTTTACTTTTAATTCCTAAAACCCATCTGGACTTATTTGATTAATTCATATGCACTTTGGATTACAGTCTGTCTTCCAGAGGTTTACCACCCTTCCTGTTAGTGTCAAGCCCAGTCATCCGTTGCCACACTGAGGTTCCTAGCACTCCCTAAGCTCTCTGTGTTACCCATGTCAGAGTGTTGACATGGCCTTTCCTGGTCACGCAATGAGAGGACGATGCAGAGAGATGCTGAGAAAATCTCTGCATGGCTTTACAACCTAAGCATCTCGGTGCAATCTCAACAACAGTCTTCCCGAGGACTAAAAAGGGATAAAGTCCTTGGCAACGTTGAAGTATTTATGTAGAACACACAGAGAGGTAGAGACAGAGAGAGTACAGTCCTGTTGTCTGGGTGCATGTCTAAGTGGAGGGAAGTTGTCACAATGACCTGCACTGAATTCTAGTAGCACGTCCAAAAACTGAACAAATAATGACGATACACTACAGTGAATATCGATTGATTGTTTTGCTGTAGCACTCTGAGATTATTTTATGAGATTATTTCCTCGGGTCACGTTATACCTCACCTTTTCCAAGTAGGTATAACTCCACGTCTTCCCATCGGCGAACACCCTGGACACCAGGCGGCCTTGGCTATCGTACTCAACTCTTTCAGTGGTGGGACCTCTCTGCAAGGCGCTGATCTGTCCGCTGCCACTACGGCTCACGTTAACGGGCAGAAGTTTACTGCTGGGCACCCACAGCACCGGGTGGCCCGCTCCGTCGTATATAATCTTTAAGAGGAACTTCCTGTGGTCATCGTAAATCTTTTCCGTCCTCAACGTGCGGTCGTAGTCGACGGAGAGAATGTTCCGACCGTTCACCTGTTGGGAAGATTTGATTTGAGTGGCAGCAAACGAGTGAACAGTATAAATAAAATGAATTTAAATGGCGCTCCTGAAAAACACTTTGCATAGATTACAAAAAAGGAAGTAGAAAACCAGACAGAATTGAGTTGTGTTGATATCAGCAGTGTCTGCAGTTATTTGTCTTTTAGAATCCCACTAGGGCTGCTGTTACAGTAGTCCCAGAGAGAGATTAACAGCCTCTTCATGGGTTCATTAAACTGAGAGACGCTCTGGCAATTGCTCAGGTACGCTTAAATCACAACCTCCTAAATTTAGTGGAGATGAAAATCGCTGTGAGGCAAAATAACTACCCAAGTTAAGTTCATAAAGTAAATTGTAAATCTCAGCGTCAGATTCTGAGGATTTGTTGAATATACAGCATTGGAATATTTATAACTCCTTTATCTTGAAGTTTAAATGTTTATATGATCCATACAACCCTACAGAAATAAAGACAGAAAAGCACTGCTGTAAATGTTAGAGTTGTATTTATGACAATGGAAGAAGGCAATGACATAGCATATGTTTTTATTTTTTTTATTTTAAGTACCATAAAGTACCATGAGTGCATGGATTTTGAACATGGGTGACCCAGTTGGAAAAGTCCGCACTATGCAACATTGTTTCTTTCATTGTCAAACGCTATTGAACGTTTTGCACGGTGTGAGACAAAATAAATAAATAAAAATGAAAACTTACTCTTAGCTTGCGCCCAAACACAATGACTTTCCCCCTGGCTTGTTCTTTGCGGAAACGCCACTCAACTAAGTTTTGCCCACTCTCCCCTGGCAAGCTCATGTTGCGTCTGGCAACAGTTGGGTTGGCAGCGCCGGCCAGGATGTGGGGCTCTGTCTGGTAGTGGGTGTCCATCCCGTTGGCATAGGTGATCCTCAGAGAGTTGTCAAAACCCACTTGGTAGCTACTTCTACATTGGTCTGGTGATGGAAAAAAGGAGTGCAATTAAAACCAGCTGAATGGGTAATTATGTTAAAGACTTGATGTTATTGATGACCCCCGGAGTTAATTATTGGTTGTAGATAATGACACGAAAAGTACTTATTATTTCAAATTAGACCACTTTTAGATCAAAAGGATAGAAATGAACGATGCTGTCCGTAGAAATGAGTAGACCATCTGGCTCTACATGCAGTGGAAACAATTTAGATGCAAGGTTCATGCGTCTCTCTGACATTCAAACCCACACAGTGAGAGAATCATCATTTACACTGTCGTCTGTCAGATCCCTCGGAGCCGCAATGATACACGACGCGAGCTTACTCGACATTGCCCTGGTGACCCATGGAACAGTGACAAATAACCACCTTCAAAATGGCCGCCCGAATTGCTTGTGCCTACATGAGAGAGACTGGAGTAAAAGGAGCTGTGTGGCCCTACCCTGAGACAGAGTGTAGAAGGCACGGATGGTCGAGGTATTGGTGGTGATACTTATTTCCTCCTCAGTCAAGGAACTCTCAATGTCCACCGTCAAAGCGCTGTATATGTCTGTGTACAGGTTATTCACCATTCCAGTGGGGAATGTCACATTCATTAGCCTCCCTTCACTGTCGTAGCTGTTGGAACAAAAGGGAATATGAAATGACAAAGAGCTTTGATATGCTGAAGGAGCTGCTCTGACAACAGTGCGCTCAGCTGTCATATCTCTTTGAACTTGTTGAATAACACCACCTACTTTCCTGTAATTCAACTGTCATATTTTCATTATCAGTTTTTTTTTAACGTTCTAATTTTAAGAGTGTGAGAGGGGGCTGCGGTATTATCCCAAAACATTAATCAAACATTAGTTGGGAAGAATGACACATCTCATCAATTATCCCTTGTTAGATAAAAAAAAGAATTGTCATGAATTCAATTATTGTGATGATTGATATGTTATTTTATTGTCCATTAAATGCTTTGGTTATATTCATTATACTGTGGATAACATTTCTAACGTAATATGATAAGACGTGACATGACATCATATAACAAAGGGGTGTCGTACTCAATCACCAAGCGTGTCACTGAAAAAAATGACACAATGTTGTGGGTCAGACACAGGTTTTGAAAAGAGAGTGCATTATATTATACTCAATTAGCTTGGTTGGAGATTTTGTTTGACCTTTCTTTTAATTTATGCATATCATCAGCTTAATGTGCCATTGTAACCTGCACTTTAGTTTCTTCTCTGAGCAATCTGTCCTCTATCAAATTATTAATACAAGGCAGGTTTAATCAAATCGAAGAAAGAAAAAGAGGTATCCTTTATGAATGTTGGGTTATTATAGGTCTAACTAGGCTATTTTCATGGACCTGAGGCAAAATGTCTAATTAGGTTTCAATTAATTGTAGACCCTAAAGCCGTTTGCAGGTAAGTAAGGTTACCAATTATAGACTAAACTGGTCTTGGGCTATGAGGCGAACAAGAACACACACACACACACACACACACACACACACACACACAGGAGAGTGATATATAAGTTCTAAATTGGTTTGAAGGTTTGTTAAAGTACTTTTAACTGTAGGCCAAATACTTGGTGTTCTACTAATGATCAATGAAAGGCAATTCATTTTTCATTGTTAACATTACGTTAATGTCATCTTCCAGTAGACCTACAGCACATTGCAGGGCTACACAAAGTTGTGTTCATTTGCGTACTAAGTGGACAGTTTGCAATGGTGTGCAGCAACAGGAAAGTAGGTTGGAGAGCTGGCTCCACCGCGGCACTGTGGCATTGAGGCAGCGGGCCAAAATGAATTGATAACCTAAATCACTCTGCAGGCCTCGACTTTGACATGTAATATAACAGAACAAAGATTTCGTAAAGATTGATCTTTCCAATCGCAGATGTACTCACTCATAGAATGTCGTCCAGCCAATCTCAGAGGTCTTCGTAGCCAGCAGGCCATTGTTACCATGGTAAGTAAGAAGGACCAGCTCCTGGCCCTGAGCTGTCAGGGTTTTCAGTCCCCCGTTGGTCCCCATGGTCAGCCAGATCACCTGGTTATCAGGGGCGACGATACGTACCGGCATTCGGTTGGGGTCTCTGCGGATTCTCAGAGTGTTGCCGCTGCTGTCCGTAACAGCTGTGACGTCGTTCTCTGTGCTGTAGCTGAAGGTGTATTTGAAGTCGCCCGTGAGCAGGCTGGCCGTGTGTTGGTGGGTACCATTGACATCGAACACATACGCCTCCTGGGCATCGGGGGAAGCCACCTCGTACATATTAATGCTGGAGGTCAACGTCGCCCCGTTTTTGGAGATGGCCCTGATGCGGATGTTGCCCAGGTCTGCCACATAGAGGGTTCCATCTGGAGCCGCCACTAGCGAGGAGGGGGCGTTGAGCCGGGCATCTTTGGCGTAGCCGTCCCCTGTCTGGTAACAGTCGCAGTTGGCGTCGTTCTTGCAGTCGCAGTCGGAAAGTGCCCCTGCCAAATGTGTTATCTCGCCATCCACAGAAACCTTCCGGATTCGGCTCAGCTTTCGTTCATCCGTTTCAGCTATGTAGAAGGCCCCGTGGTAGGATATGGCAATGGAGACGGCTGATTCCAGGGGAGTCAGCTGTGCTCTTTGACCGCCAGCTACACCACGCTCCATCCCAGCCAACGGGCAATGGATAGGTCGGCCTGCTGCAATGCTCACTTGACCATTCTCTGTGATGCGGAGCACTATGTTGTTGTCCAAAATGTAGAGGGAATTGTCCATAGGACTCACTGCTAGGTCGGTAGGCCACTCCAAGATTACCTACAATACAGGACATAGTTATATGTATGTCCATCATAACTATAGGGTTGAGTGCTTTTCAGTTTTCCAAAAGATCAACTTGATCTGAAATCTGAATGAGAATTTGACAGCTGTACTTAAAATAACAATGTGTTAACTGGCATCTACTATTACTATTGTTACTATATATTTATATAACTATATTTAACTATATTGTTATCTCACTGTTATTTACATCTGTAACTATAACATGGCTTACATTTCAAACATTTAATGAAAATATTGTGTTTCAAACTCCTGCTGGTAATGGTGCCAAAATATCTTTCCTAACTGAAAAGAAAAAGCTGCTTTCCCAATAATCCATTCTGGCCTGAAATTGAAACTGACAGTGATTAGAAATATCAACTAACTTTACATTATGCCTTGTTTTTTTTTTTAAATGGTGTTTGATCACCCCATGTGTTCAGTAAATCTGATTCTACTACGAGATATAAGGACATTTGCATTTTTGTAGCTGATGCACTTATCCAGAGCGACTTATGATGAGTGAGCAGGAAGCACCATTAAACAGGAAAAGTGGCTGTTGATCGAGGCAATAGCTGCAGAAATTGAACCTATGACTTTTAAGTTATGGAATATTGTTTCTCTAAACAATCACAAACCACTTCTGAGACTGTGCCATTGCAGCTGGCAAAGGAGAAAATGGAATCAATATTTGACGACTGAACCTTCTCTTAAAACATTAGCGAATATCTGCAGATCTGATCCCTGCAATCCTTATTATTTGGCAAAAAGTGATGTTGGCGAAATAAAGCTCATTCTACCGTTATATTACAGTCCAAAACTATAACCCAGGCCAACCATAATGACCTGCTTGTCACACATGCGTCAGTTAATAAAACCTACACCGTAACACCACAAATGCCTGGTCTGGTGTCCAAGTGTATTACCGTGTCATTAAAACGATCAAAATTCTCCTAAATGTCCTCATCCAGACAGCGATTAATAATGAAACACACCATCTCAGAGGCTGCCCGCTAGTCACTGCTTTGAGCCAGCTGACAAGCTCAGATGCCTCGGGATCGTACCGTCTAGCCAAAACATGTCTTCACTGGCTTATACCAAAGAACTTGGTTAATTAAGAAAAGGTAACATCCCTAATTCTTTGTTTTGCGATATAACGTAGAGCTCTGCTGGTCCCCTCGAAACGCATCCCCTGCATGCATATCTTCCCACGATACTTGCAATAAAATGCTCGTCTTGCCATGAATAAATAAATGAATATGAAATCCCTCTTGGCTTGTTTTACCTGCCACTTCTCCATAATACATGATCATTCTAGGGACACTGGGATGTTTGCAATATCTATTGTCCTTCAGTCAGAGTGCTATGCTTTGACCTTTGCATTCTTAAACATTTATTGACTGTAATGCTGGCAATGCAGCAGTTGCAGCTTTTTGTCCTGGTTCTGTACTCATTGTAAGTCGCTCTGAATAAGAGTGTGGGCTAAATATCTTAAACGTAAACGTACAAATGGTTTAAGATAAAACTAATGAAAAAGCCGAAACTTATGTCTGATGCAACACGACAGGCCGAGGTAAAAGAACCCAATCCTGGAGCAATTTCACTCTCAACAGCTAATCCACTCTAGCATTCATGACATATATTAAGGTCCTCCAAAAGGCAAATTACTCTATTGTAATATGATAAAAGCTTCTTTTGATTCTCTTTTGTTTTTCATTATTCATTTGCACTGGGTCTGAAACTATGTTAATGGAACAGAATAAAATGACAATAGACATAAATGTTTGAGAGCAGTCTGTGGAAGCAGTGTCTTGGCATTGTAATGCTGTAACATATTGCCTTGTGGCAGGGCAGCACTTTTACATTGCCTCATTCAAGGCAGACAATAGATTTTCTAAGGCAGGATGTTGCCAGGTTTTTCTGGAGAATACGTTTGATGTGTGGTGAACTCACAACCGACCGCCGGTTTGTTATCGTGCGTGGTATGAATGGCCTCCAACCCACGAACGGCCAAAATGATTTGATTGGCTGAAGGCATTGGAATTAAAAATGTGGTAGTAGAACGGTCTGGACCGGCTCTAGCTACTTTAAAACAAGCCCCGAAGGCTAGGAGCTATTATTTTTTCACTCCTCGTCTTCCTTGGCCTGACCTGAAAACTCATCTCTTCAATAAACACCTCCTGTCCCCCTCTCCTGTCCAAATCACATCTTCTCTCATATCTTCCTCTGCTTTTACTGAAAATGTTCTGAAAAAAAATAAAAATCGACCCTTTCACTGTAGCTCCTGTTTCTTTAGCTTCTGTATTGCACATGATCATTCTACCAACACTGTGAGTATGTGTTACATCTATTGTCTTGGCGTGACATTGGCATTCAACACTTACACTCATTATTGATTGCTTGCAATGTTGGCAAGCTGGGAATTTCAGCTAATTAGTTGTACACATTATCGGTTGCTCTGATCAACTAAACGTAGGGGGAAATTTGCAACAGTAAAATATCTTCAGTAGGCTTACCCTCACCTGAAATCCAAATGCCTGAAAGCTTATCATTCATATATGGATGAGGTGTATTGGTTATGTAATGTATATGCAGTTATGTAACACGGCATACAGTCTGTGATGAGTCATGGATGAGGAGAAGAAGCCACGAAGCGGCGCTGTGACGTGCGCTCTGGGACGATCACGTGGGCGGCGGCACTAACAGCCGCGCGCCCGCTCGGCACGTCATATCACCTGATTGATGTCCATGCTGTTGTCGCAGGTCAGGGGGCGGGCCGACGTGAGGTCGTTGGAACCCAGGAAAGTAGAGATGATGCCGTTCTGGTCCACCTTCCGGATCGTGGTGCCGTCCACGAAGTAAATCAAGCCACTCTTGTCCACAGCGATGCCTGTTGAGACGAAGGAGTGGAGCGGGAGAAAGAAGGGATATGAAAACCCAAAACAGGCCTGCAGTGATAACAGGAAGACGCAGGCAGACTCCGCTCGCATGACTCAGTGGACGGAACACGACGTATACATGTGTCTAGTTTGCCTTCCCATTATTCAGGTCACTGCAAAAAGCACAGGCATCAATAATTCAAGGCCTGCTTTTCTGGTATTAAATAATTTCTCAGGCAGAAGTGGGAAAGGCTGTATTCATGGGGTGTATGTGCACTCGCGGCATCTTCTAGCCCTATGCTCTAAAAACAGACCTGGGAGGTGGGGTGTCAATGAGTAGCGGGTTTGGACATTTTTCGACACCGGCAATCATCAACAATCCGCACTCCATTTGACAAATGGATGATCGCAGGAGTGGAAATGACAGCTTTGACCAATTTTAGCTGAAAGGGGTGAGAGACAGGCAGTTGCCATGGTGACGACTGCGGACTAAATCGTCTGACTGATTGAGTGTCGGCTCGGGGTTCCAAGTTGCAGGCGATCCAGTGTGGAGTTGAGGTGGAGATTTGTCCCACACAGGGAAAATACATTAGCAGTCTGCGCCAGCCCCCACATCTCTCACACTGTCACTGCGCTGCTTAATAGAGACCAGCACCTATGGGAATTCAATTATACCTCACATGCAGTTAAGACTATTTTTCACTCTCCCCGCATTGAAAAGTAGTTTTAACAAACTGCGGTTTTGGGTTTGAGTCTAAATAATGAAAACTGTTGATCTTGGGAAGATGCATGTATTGCGGAAGATCGTTCCTTTTATTTTTTGGCACATTTTTTAAAAGGTTTTGAATCAGCTCTGGCTTTATCTCCAGAGTATGAATTCTTTGGGAATGAAATCTTTAAAAGCTGCTATGGAAGGTGAGTGGTTTGGTTTGACCTGTGGCTAGGTCTGCACAAGATTGCTTTCTGCTAAAACATTGACGAGCCCAGGGAGCCCACGGTGAATCTGGGGGAGCTGGCTATTTGACAGTCTGGGATTCTGACAGATGAAAAGTGTCATATTTGAGCAGAGTTCAGCAAATGTCTGAGGGGAGAATAAAAATGGAGCCATCTGCTGTTTCTTCTCTGGTGTCACCCTCCACCCACGGCATCGTTAAGAGTCACCCTTTCAGACCGCCTCCACTCAAACCTTTAAAACCCCGCCGAAACCTGCGCCATTACAGTTGGCATTCAGCGCTGGCAAAGATGGGCGAAAACGAATCATCTCAGGCTTTTTCATGCTGAGAGTTCACGGCAAAGAACACAAATGGCTAGCATGTACCATCTGAGCACTAGCAACAGGTGGTGGATAGCATGCACCCTGATCTTTAACAGGCCCTGGGAGTCTCACCTACACAAGAAATTAAAATACTTTGTGAATGCTTGAATGAACAGCTTACCAATATAATACATAGAAACAAACCTAAAGTAAGTAGTAGAAGTATATATATAAATATAGAGTATAGAATTTAAAGGTGCTGTTTGAATTTCAGGGGAATATATTAGGGATAAAATTTGGGTAGTCATTTTATCATTTGTTAATTGGGATAAAAATAAGGCACAGACTTTTGAAAGCGTCTGAACAGAATCTTGGCGAATATATCAGTATTTTTGTGAAGCTCTCATCATTTTAGTCCAGTATAGTTCTTGCATATATAATCTATGAACTGAATCCCGGTGTTACATCATCCTGCAACAGAATCTCTAGTTTACCAGAGCAAGATATACTGTAGGTAGTCATTTCCTCTACAAACGGCTTGGCTGTCGGCTTGCGTGCCTGCGGCTTGATTGACAGCCTTCGCCTGTCAACGGGTGGACTGGATGCACTGACTGCAGCGAGCACGCGCCGGGCGCCCACCACTGCTGAACAGCGCTACTATAGATTGAAATTATACAAAATTGCGCTGTTCCTCTTAACTTCAAACGGTAGCTTTAGTTTGTTTTCAACGCACGATCCACGGGCTAAGTTCATCCGTGGAATTCCACACACAGAACCCGACGTGCACGTTAATCCAGCAGCTGCCGCTCATCACTCTGTGACTCATCAGCGCATTCCGCCCCACTACTCGAGTACAACATCTTCATTAATTTTAAATGATACCTTTGGGTCCAGTGAGGGAGGCCTCTGGAGCTTTTCCTCCGTCGCCACAGTGATTCTCATCAAAGGGCAGACAGTGTTCCCCGGTGCCGGCCACCACCTCGGCATTTGACTGCAGATCCTTGGTTCCGGTTAAGGTCTTGGGTCGGTAGATTTTCCGGGAGTTGGTGTCCGACACGTAGAGCTGTCCCGTCACCGGATCGGTTGCCAGGTAATACCGGTGTGCCGGATTATTACTGTGTTTGTAGGAAAATGTAAGTTATGCAATTGCAGTTATTATCTGATTGGCTGGTTTTAATGCACTCTTATAATCCATTAATATGATTTATTTCATCCTAAAATGATCTCGGTGAAAAACCTCAAACAAACTGCAGTAGCCCTGCTGAGCTCAAATTAAATGTTTCACTTTAATTACATGTTCAGAGAGGAATACACAGCTAATAACCAGAATGTAAACACTTGACTGCATTCCTCTCTCCAAAGTTTTTCAGTGTGTACTAGATTATAAACTGTTCTGTGTAATTTGGGCAGCCAAGGTAAATTGCAAACAATTTACAAATTATCTTGCTATAATCTATACAACTTCTTACGTGTATTTCACATGGCAGTGAGTTTAATTAGATTGGGGAACACTTTCCCAAATTCTTCCCATTTAGATTACATGGGATGACAACACAAAGCTCATGCCACATTCAATCTAGTTATGTGTTTATCATACAAGTTTTAACTCAAAATGTGCATTTGCACATATGAACAGTTAATTCAAAGTAACTTTGTGACTGTTTAAATTTACGTTGTGGTCTCACGGCAAACTTTGTCATTCAGTTTAAAAAAAACCTAAAAACAGTAATGCACAAAGCTATTTTTTCCAAATAAAATAGAGAACATATGGAAATGCAATATATAATGAACATAATGTCTATTTTTATCACTGCAAAAACCTTCCTTAGCAGATGATAGAGTGAGATAGAGAGACAGAATGATGGAGCGATAGAAATGGATATAGAAACAGATAGAGATAGAAACATAGATAGATGGAAACAGAAACAGAGGTAGAGGTAGAAACAGAGATAGAGAAATAGAAACAGATAGAGAGAAAATAAGAGATAAAGAAATGGAGAGATAAAGCGATAGAAAGATGGGGAGAGAGAAACAGAAACAGAATCAGAGATAAAGAAAGAGATAGAAACAGAGAGAAAGGAACAGAAAGATAGAAACAGAGAGATAAAGAAATAGAGACAGAAAGAAAGATAGAAAGAGAGAGAAAGAGAAACAGAAACAGAGATAGAAACAGAAAGATAGAAAGAGAGATAGAAACAGAGATAGAAACGTAGAGATAGAAACAGAAAGATAGAAACAGAGAGATAAAGAAATACAGATAGAAACAGAAAGAAACAGATAGAAAGAGAGAAACAGATGGGGAGAGAGAAACAGAGATAGAAACAGAAAGATAGAAAGAGAGATAGAAACAGAGATAGAAACGTAGAGATAGAAACAGAGATAGAAACAGAGAGATAAAGAAATAGAAATAGAAAGAGAGATAGAAACAGATGGGGAGAGAGAAACAGAAACAGAGATAGAAACAGAGAGATAGAGAGAGAGAGATAGAAACAGAGATAGAAACAGATAGAAACAGATGGGGAGAGAGAAACAGAAACAGAGATAGAAACAGAGAGATAGAAACATAGAGATAGAAATGTAGAGATAGAAACAGAGATA
>OMKK01087432.1:0-24198 GCA_900302305.1 Polymixia japonica
CATGTGACCGCATTCCCTAGGTAAAACTCTCTTTTTTAGTTTGCTAAATAAACCTATTTGCTGAACACAAAATGTCTAGGTTTTATGTGGAATTGATAGTTTAAAACCCCTTCTGAATACTAATGGGAAAACGCATTTTTTTCATTCAACAAACTTTACCCGCGATTTGCGCGATTTGATGCTTGGCGAGTTTGTACTTAAATGACCAGACCCGGTCACATTTGTTTTTATCCAACAATCCAGCAGGCACCAACTGGCCCAAATCGCCACTAAACATTTGGTCTCTGCAGCAGACCACTGCACATTCGTTTTCTCTTTATCCATTTTGTTTGTTATTGTCGTCCTTTATTTCCTGCTCGTTGTCACAGCCTAGCATAAGACACGCCCACTGATGATGTCGCGGTTCCCAAGAAGAACCTACTACCTTTTCAGGCTCCGCACCGATTATTTTTTTGGTGTGAACGCGCGGCCGGTTCAACTTTTGGTGCGGGAACCGGCTCCGGCTCCGGCACCAGTGCGGTGTGAAAGGGCTAACTGATGCCTCAACCTTTGAGGATCAAGACTACAGATTTATTTGGTCTGCCCCACTTACACTCCTTGTTCTGTTAAATGGGGCCATCTTGAACAGTGTCAGAGATATCTCAGTGCAAGGATAAACAGAAAACACACATGTACTTGTGTACACATACAGGATATTACCAACAACAACGAATTAGTATTTTTAACATTTCCTACAAAAAGACAGGCCATGAACATCAAGACAGTATGTTTTGTACCTGCACGAAGGAGCAGGAAATGGTTCCACTCCTGAGCTGGTTAAGTAGTGTTTCACATACTGCTACGTCAGGCACGCTCGTCACTCCATCTGTAATTATAATTATACCTGAAAAAGAGAAAAGCAAAATGACTAATTCTGTCTTCTAATTATGTGGCGCTCTAAAACAAAACAATAACATGTTAAGGATACACATTACTGGTATGTATATGTGTGGTTTATGTTTACAAGGAGAAAGACGTATTGTAAGCAAGTGTCCATTGCATCCCAATGCTGTAGTAAGAAAACTGGTACACAAATACATGGGAAGGTTGCTGCTCTTGTTTGGGGGCATTTCAGCAGTATTGATCACTGTTTGTACCAGCAATCAGCGTTTGACTACTAGCTGGCCTCCTGATGCATCCTGCCAACCTGCTGTTAGGGATATATTATTGGTATTGTAAGTTCCACAATAACAGAATACAATACTAAGTATATAATTATCTGCCCTTTTCACAAAGAGTGGATTTCTGATAGAAATGGGTATGGCAGCAAACCATGGGCTTATCACGGAAATTACCCCTGCCCTTTACTGCTTCCAAAGTTCCAAGGAGAACTTTGCTACATTGCACTTGGTCTGGACAAGCCCACCTGCGCTGGAGTTAGGGGGCAGCAACTGAAGAGCCAAGATCCCTTGGCGAACCATGCTGACCAGTCCTACGTCAGCTGTCACCATGGTCATGCCCTGCTTCCTCTGGGGCTGGTGGTCCATGTTGCTGCCGTCAAGCCCCGGGCATAAGAAAGGCCCCTCAGACTAGGGGTGGAGGAAAAAGTAAATAAATTGATGTACCCTGTCTGCATTTATATAATATGTATAGCAAAAGGTTGACTTTTACTGTTACAACGTAAATACTGTTGGGTTAATATCTTAGGAAGAGAATAATGTCCATTTGCCTGCTTGTGTTGCTCCTGCAGGACCTCTGCAATGTTGTTTTCCACTGCTCTGAGTTGTTGATAAATATGCTGCAGGAACTGATCCAGGTCTGTGCAATCAAGCTGGCAACCCTGTACCAGCACCTGCAAGAGAAAACAAAGCTTTCAGAGGACTGTAACAGCCTGCCTGGCCACCATCGCCTAAACCCTTGTAATTCATAACGGCCTTTGAATGACCACAGCCACACATAGCCTGCAAAGTCAGCTGACCATAGATTCAATTAGTCCCAATGAGCTTCCTAGTTTTTGTGTAATGTTATACGCATTATGGTTAGAAAGAGGTCTTGATGGACAGACACATATGAGGTACACAAACAAACACATCTACACATAGCACATAACGCTCTCTGCATCTCAGTGTGACAGTTTGGCTTCAGCTTAAACAAAATGAACACACGCACACACAGGACAACATGTCAGCCAATCACCTGGTGAGAACTAAGACCGATGATTGAGGAATAGGCCAGGATGGTGATAAAAATCTTAGGCTGGAACTCTTGATTGGTGCCCGGGACTCTGAATGGTCGAGCCAGGCCAGCTAGACATCTTGACAGGGCATGGAAAACCTCATCAAAGATCAACTTTCCTGTGCTGTCATCCTGCAAAACCCAAAAAACAATACAGAACTGCAAAAACAGACAGAGATGAAGTATTATGAGCACGATTAGCAGGATTACCTCGATATACAACCCCCATAGCTGTGACATCATAGTATGAAATTTGGCACATGACTGCCAAGAGCAATTCTAGAAATCTTTCCTCCTTAGAAACATGCTGCAATCCGCATGCTATAATCCAAGTAAATTAGACCACAAAGACATCAATGTATGTTTGAAAAATGCAGCTAAAACTGACATCTGAAGTTGAAGTTACTAATTTTATACATTACATTTGTACTTATTACCATTTGTATCCATATTTTTATGGTAAATGATAAATGGACTGCATTTATATAGCGCTTTTCTAGTCTACCGACCACTCAAAGCGCTTTACAATACTTGCCTCACATTCACCCGTTCACACACACACACACACACATTCATACACTGATGGCGGAGGCTGCCATGCAAGGTGCCGACCTGCTCATCAGGAGCGGTTAGGAGTTCAGTGTCTTGCTCAAGGACACTTCGACACGCTCTCTGGAGGAGCCGGGGATCGAACCAGCAACCTTCCGATTACAAGACGACCCCGCTCTAACCTCCTGAGCCACGCCGCCCCGATCCTTGCTATCTTTGCTATTTTCTATTTTATTTAGACTAAGATGTTTCTGTATATATGACACCTTTGACAATGTTTTGTTTTTTACACTTTAACCTGTTGTGTTGCTATATTTGTATAGTGTCTGGGGTTGGAGTGTGGTTTGAGACAGTGAGATTGAGAAGAGTCTAGTAGACATGTGTCATTCACACCCAGACATACTAGGTCTATATAATACAAGGAGATTGATCATCTCTGGGAAATATAGGAGATAAATAGGAGACAGCGTAATCCCATTGTGTTACACATAGCTGGTAAATTTATTCCCACAATATACTATTATTATAAATTTAAGACTAGACCTTAAAAATGATATTGTAAGTTATATTGCAATCACAATATCTGCTAAAATAACTGCAATATGTCCATATCATTCAGCCCGACATGGCGGTCTTATTAAAAATGTACGCCACTACCTTGAAAAACTAAAACATTAAACAAAATAAATATTTTTGGTCTTGCTGGTGATTTTCTTGCTGAAATAAAACATAGATAAATGTAACATTGCAGCCTTACCACAATCCCAGTTGAAGGGCTGAGGTCCAGCTCTATGATGAAGCGGTACCTGCGGGCCAGGAAGGTGGCCCGGGTAGATGGCACCAACATGTAGGGGTATGTAGAGGGGGAGAAGTCCGGCTGCCATCCCTTGGGTAAGATGCTCAACAAGTCCAATTCATTCTCTGAGTTCAGCTGCACGTGGAGTGAGTATCCAACATGACATTAGTGCATAATAATTGCTCCTAAATGAAACCATCTAAATGAAAACAGGATTTTTTTTTCTTGCATGATGCATTTGTGTTGTTGTTGTTTTTTTATTTGGGGTTCTGTATGTGTTCTAATAACCTTGTATGTGTTCCTTAAGGCTTAACCAACAACACTAGCAATGTCTCTATAAACAATGTAAAACCATGGCAATATCTTCTAAAAAGGAAGTGAGAGTCAGGCTTAACCCACCAGTTCAGGCTTTGAAGCCGGCCAGATGACTTGGTTAAGTTTACCAAGGAACCATGCAAGACGTACATTCCTGGAGATGCGGTACTCCTCCTTCATCAGCAGATAGATTTGGTCTGCCTCCTCCACCTTATAATAAGAAAGATAAATAAAATGAAAACCGAACAGTGGGAACATATCACTTCAGACCCAGAGCTATTACTAGATAGAGTTGACCACTGCAGTTGTCATCAGCCATATTAGCTACACAAAACTGTCACATGGACGATGCTAAGTAACCTAGCATTCTATATCCACTTTTAGAATGTTGGACATTTAAAGAAGGTGATGATATATAAGGGATTGCTACATATTTGCAGCCAAAACCTCTTGTCTCCAAAAAGAGGCAACCCATAGCAGGCCAAATTGTATATGCAAGGCTGCATTCAGAGCTGTACCTCCTTGTAACAATCCCAAAAATAATAGCAATAACAGTATCAGTGCACTTTATCTGCTGAGCATGGATGTACAAACACCTGGTGACATTTTACATAAGCAATGCTCATTGTGGATTTACAAAAAAGAGGTTCACTATATTCTGTTCAGTGATAAACTAATGTGAGGAGCGTAATGGTTAATGTTTACTGCTGTGCACGTTGCTAGCTCTGTGGCTAGTGTGTTGATAGTGATAGTGTTTCGTATGTAACAACACACCATAACATATTTCGTCCATCGGACTTGACCAAAGCATTATAACAACGTGTAACTCATCTAGCACTGCCATGACTGCTAAGTTCACAAACATTAGGCTTGACTAACTTAATCATCTACACATGCATAGGTGAGCTATATTCACCCATATCTGCAAACAATCTCTTTTCCAGGGTCTATCTTTGTTTATAGTTCAGTTTTGAAAGAATTACATTTTTTCAGGTTTTATTAGTACAAATGTATCCAAACGGAAAATCTCCATTATTTTGGTATGTTATGATATTTCAAGAGTTACCTCATTGTCTTGTCTCTCTGCCATGCCTTGTATACCATAACTTGCAGGTGCGATGGTGACTCCAGATGTGTTTACAGGCCTCAGCTGAAGAATAGGTGTGTTTTATTTCTGTCTGTTGATTCGTTCCACAGTGTTGAGACTTTGTTTATTTGGTTATACTGCTCTTGACCTGGAAGTGTTGCCGCTTCTCTTGCCGGGACAAAAAACATGAATAGTAAATAGCAACAGAGTAAGATAGTCAACTTTGTAACTAGTTATTCACTGTTATATAGCACAAGTGAAATCTGTTAAACTAGGAAGATATCGTGGGAATAACAACCCAGGAAAAACGGAACAATATCAGAGTTCTGCACGGACAAGCTGAATGTTGCAATAATTATTCCCTTCCGGTACGGCATTAAAGAGGTTGAACGGAATCTGTCAGTATATGTCAGTCTTTTTAAACCTCTCGTTTTGGTCCTGGGTGATCAATTGAATTAACTCAATCCCAATTTTACACCATTCTACCACGGAATCTCTAGTTTAGCATTGCACGATTTGGGTAATTTCCCCCAAATGTATCGTCTTGCGTGCCGGTGACATTGGTGCATTGGTGTTGCAAGGCGGACTCAGGTCAGTCCGTTAACTCAACACGCATACAAACTGACTGGGACCCACCACTGCTCCACAGCGTTACTATAGGCTGAAATTATCCCGAAATCGCGTAGGGCATTTTTAAGACTGTTGAGCTTCATCAAATACTCAATAAAACTTTACCTGCCCATGTCACTTGATTTCATTCCAAACGTTTACGAAATTGAAGTCTGGTCATTTTAGCGACAATATTACCTCAAACGTAAATCCCACAGAGGAGAAGGGTTTTAGTGAAAAACAAGCTACTGTCACTTTAACGCGATTTACGGAAGTAACGTAAAGCAGTGTCGCGTGTTACATTTCGACATTTTGCACGCGGCTACGAGTTGCGTTTTCCACACTGTTTGAAGATTTACCTTTACTTTGATATATCATTCCATGTTTTTTGAATAATGGAGAAAAAAGGGACGAAATCTGCTTTCCCGAAAAAAGATGATCCTGTCAAAAACTTTGAGAAATGGAAGAAAAAGTACGATAAGACGAAGACACGAGTCAAGCAAGAGAAACGACAGAAAAATAGACCTGCATGGCAGGTGGAAAGGGAACAAATACAAAGACTTGTCAGCAAGTACACCCAGATAAATAGCAGGGACGCTGTTAAGTTTTCCGATTTCCCCATTTCAAAGAATACTTTGAGAGGTTTGCTTGAGGCGCAGTATCGACAACCCACAGAAATACAGAGACAGACTATAGCTTTTGCTTTGCAGGGAAAAGACGTGCTTGGTGCTGCAAAGACTGGTTCTGGTAAGACTTTAGCCTTTCTCATACCCATGTTAGAGTGTCTGTATCGGCAACAGTGGACTGCCATGGATGGCCTTGGTGCGCTTATTATCTCCCCTACCAGGGAGCTTGCTTACCAGACCTATGAGGTGCTTTGCAAGGTGGGCAAAAACCACGAGTTCTCTGCGGGACTTATTATTGGGGGAAAGGACCTAAAGAATGAGACAGAAAGGATCCATCGGACAAACATCGCCATCTGCACACCCGGCCGTCTGCTTCAACACATGGACGAGACAGCCGCCTTCCATGCTTCCAACCTACACATGCTAGTTCTAGATGAAGCAGACCGTATCCTAGACATGGGCTTTGCAGACACCCTCAATGCCATAGTGGAGAACCTTCCCAAGACTCGCCAGACACTATTGTTTTCAGCCACGCAAACCAAATCAGTCAAAGACCTTGCACGCCTCAGTCTCAAGGACCCCGAGTATGTTTGGGTCCATGAGAGAGCCAAGTTTAGCACACCTGCCACCCTGGAGCAAAACTACGTAGTATGTGAGCTCCATCAGAAGGTCGATATGCTCTACTCCTTCATTAGGAGCCACCTGCAGAAGAAAGTTATGGTCTTCTTCGCCTGCTGCAAGGAGGTGCAGTATCTGTTCCGAGTATTCTGCCGACTGCGCCCAGGCATGCCTATCCTGGCCCTTCATGGCAAGCAGCAACAGATGAAGAGGATGGAGGTCTACAATGACTTCCTCAAGAAGAAGAATGCTGTGCTCTTTGCCACTGACATCGCTGCCAGAGGCTTGGATTTCCCCGATGTGAACTGGGTGTTGCAGTTTGACTGTCCAGAAGATGCCGATACATACATCCACAGAGTGGGTCGTACTGCCAGGTATAAAGCAGGAGGAGAGGCCCTATTGGTGCTTCTGCCATCAGAGGAGAAAGGCATGGTTACTCAGCTCCAAGAGAAGAAGGTTCCTATCAGTAAGATTCAGGTGAGCCCAGATATATCTATATATCTTTAACAAGCACAGCACTCCACCATAAGACTCAGCACAATATTAAAACACAGCTATACACACACATGTTCATATCAACTGTCTTGAGCAAAGATTTGGTTTTCTTGCTCTAAATATTTTGTCCAACAGATAAGTTACATTTATTGCTTGATTGTTGCAGGTGAATCCAGATAAATTGCAGACTGTGCGACAGAAGTTGGAGGCCTTCCTTGCCCAGGAGAAGGAGCAAAAGGAGCGAGCCCAGAGATGTTTTGTTTCCTACCTGCGCTCTGTCTACCTAATGAAGAACAAAGACGTCTTTGACGTGTTTCAACTCCAGATTCAGGAGTATGCCATTTCTCTCGGCCTCGCTGTGGCTCCAAGGGTGCGCTTCCTAAATAAAGCTCAAAAACAGAGGGATGAGAAGGGGGGTCAAAAAGAGCAAGAGCAGTCTGAGGAAGAAATTGAGCTGAAGAGCTTTAAAGTAAAACTAAGAGGAGAGGCTCCTAGCACTGAGAGCCAGAGTCCAGAGACAGAAGATACAGATGAGGAGGAGGAACTTCATGATGAACAAGAGGTGGAGGAAGAGGGGCAGCCTAAGGTGCGATGTCTTGGCGCAGATGATGATGATGATGATGATGAGGAGGATGACCTACGGGACTTGGACCTGCTGACAGTCAAGAGGAAAGATGTCTTTAGTCTGACTGAGGGCCCTGAGAGTGAGGAGGAAAACTCCAACAAGCCCAAAAATAAAAAAGAGACAAAGTATTCAGAGGCCAAGAAGGTTCTGAAGAGAAATTTCCAGGTCAACACTAAAATTACTTTCACGGAAGGAGGAGGTGCGGTACAGCAGTGGCCGCCAGTTCAGCGGTCTGCGGCGCCAGTGGCAGGTGAAGAGGAGGAGGAAATGTCAGGTATCGATGTGGAGAAGGCCAGGGAGAGGCTGATGCGTGAGGACCAGGAGTATGACAAACAGGAGTACAGCCGCAAAGTCAAAGAGAAACACAGGGAGAGGAGGCTAAAGGCAAAGGCCGCCAGGAGGGAAGCTAGCAAGCAGTGCACAGAGAAATCTGATGAGGAGGATGAAACAGTGGCATACCTGGCCAACGATGGTGAAGAGTTTGACCCCAGCACACTGCCTGACCCAGATGCACACCTAACATCAGAGAAGGAGGAGGAGGAGGAGGACAGTGTCCATCCTGGTAGGTCAAGTAAACGTAGCCAGAGCTGCGAAAGCAGTGAGGAGGAAGAGGAGCCCAGAGCAGGACAAAGGAAGAGAGCAAGGTACCAGGAGAACCTGAAGGTAGCCCAGCCCCTGGACACTGGGCTTTCCCTGGCCGAAGATGAGGAATTGGTCCTGCAGTTACTAGGGAGCTAGAGCTACAGATCATAAAATGGTGGATATCTTAATGTTTATATCTAAAACTCTTGTTTTCTGTATTTATAGTGACAGAATCTAATATAATTTGACTTGGTTGATTGTTTTATTAATAGGTCTGTCATTTACCTGACATGAAGACAAACTGTTGAAACCTGAGAAAACCAGTATCTAGTCTTGCTGTATTTGTCATTCATGCATCTCATACATACAGTCAATTGAAGACATTTACTCAACGCTCTATGTAATGCAAGATATACAGTGTATTTTTGTCATGTTTTTATTGTCAACTAAATGAGAACATTATCCAAATACGGATGTTTGAGGTGTCTAACAAAAAATTGTATATTACTGCCACTGCTACTTTTTTAAACGGGCAGTCTGTGCTTTGCAGTACTATGTATGATTCGTTTTATCCTTGCAATATGATTAAGAAAAATGTAGTTTGATAATATTGCTGACTGATATCAATTTTCACATTAAATACTCCACAACTCTGCTTGTAAAATGTTTGATCAGATTCCCTAGAGAAGTCAAGCCTTTTCCCATGTTGTTTTGAATGCTACCACGGGGACCACAACTTTACTTTCTCATAGCAAAGTTAAATTATTGCATACATAACATTATTTCTGCATGACACAGGCACAACACATTGACATTGAAGACAAGGGCTACCCTTCCCCCTGGTGGCCAGAGTCAGCAGTCTAAAAAGTGACCTTCCGGATTCAGGCTCTATCTGTGTCATGGGGGCTGATTTCTTAAAATGTCCTTTAAAGATGCCCTGCGTGAGTTTTGTATAATTTAAGCATATAGTTGTTAAAATGGAGCTATTCAGCAGTGGGTCCCTGTCGCATGCAGTGAGTGCATGTCAGTATAAGACCATTTTATAACTGCCTGGTGTCGGTCTTCAACCAAGGCAGAGCGTAGTATGTAGAGCTGCAGCTGTTGACAATCCTCAAAAGATTAAGTTTGATTTTGTAATCAATAATACTGTACCTTATTTTGTCTATTATGAAGAAATTCAGCCCCTCTCCCCATCTAGACACATCCATTGGTTCTCAAATTACTCACTGCTGTCCTTCAGAGCGCATCAGACAAGAAAAAGATTCAATTAGAGATAATAAGAAGGCAAGAGGTGGAGAGGAAAGGAGACACAGCTAGCACATAATTGTGGTTTAATAACCGGTTTATTTTTTTTAAACAAGTTACAAATTTTAATGGCATCTTCTTGTTCAGAGATTTCAGACATTACATTGCATGATGTTTGAAGAGCTCTACAGAGTAGAGGAAAGTACAGTACAGCCCTGTAATAGTTATATAGGGCAGGGTACCTTAACACAAAGCAGTAGTATTGGAGAGCAGGGGTTGTTGTTGACCCAACTATGTGTCATAACCCAGAGTGGAAACTGTTTTTCTGTCAACACACAGAAGTCTCAACCTGGGACCCATGCTCATTAAAACATACTAGCACTCATGTGGGGACCCAGACTGAGTAAATGTATACTGAGGAACAATAAAGCGAAGGTTAATTCATGATCCCTGGTGCAGGTGCCAAACTCCCCTTCAAAGTTCTCTCTCTCTCTCGTTCTCTCTCTCTCTCTCTCTCTCGTTCTCTCTCTCTCTACAGTAACAGTTACCTCTCATCTCTCCTCGCAATTCAGTTTCAGTTCAATGGATCCGAAATATAAATACAAATGAAGTTGCATCCATTTCAGTTATGTTTTTAAACATGCTGGATTTTATAAACTGCTTCATGCCAAAAGTTGAAGTGAAATCCAATTCCTGAAAAAACTGAAAGTGAATTGAACCCTGCAGTGGAGTAGTGTGATTCTACCTCCACCGACATCTCTGACCTCTAGGGAACGCACAATTGTAACAGCAATAAATAACCACAAGACAAACTGTGTTTGACTGCTAGCAATCACCATGTCCAATGGATATTTTGTATATGCTTATTCCTAGCTATAGTGACAATGGTGTTAAGTCAATAGGAAGGACAGACAGCAATGCTACTGCATGATCGACTGCTAATGGGTGAAGTCAATGTGTTTGGATGCAGCAAACATTTCCCCCAAACAAGGAAACACTACACATTAAAGCCATGGCTGAACAGGCTATATACTGTATAAAACAAAACCATAATCCCATTACAGCAGAAGCCCTGTGGTAGATTACAACCAGTAGGGATCAGCCCTTTGTTCTATGGAGATATATTTTTATTTTAAATTTGCCCAGCTCTTTGCAATAGGAATACAAATGTCAGCCAACTTTAGAAAGCACAATTTACCTGCTACCAACCATTCATGGCAGCTTGGCGAAAATGTGCCAATTGTTCTTTGTAGTTCCCGTCAGAGGTCCCCATTGGCTGACTTGAGCCCTGGTCTTTCACTAGTCATCAACATTAACACTTGCTTCCTGATTAATCACATGACTGTCAAAAACGTCAATAACACATCACCTGGCAAACCATCTTTGATTGGTAGTGCTTAGAAATCTCCATCTCATTAAAAAAAAACTATCTCTAAAAAAAAAAAAGAAGTACAGAGAAAGAATTATAGATCTTGATAAATACTAAAAAATACAACCTCTAGTAATGCAAGTCCTACAGTGGTATTTGCCACCTCTCTAGACTTCAGATTACAGTAAAGCGGACAGTTACGGTCCCCAAAGCCGTCTTAGCGTCACCTCTATCTCTGCTCCACTGAAAATCAATAGGACTACAAGATACATGTCAATTGGGACAAAAAAGATCCTGTTTCTTTTAAAGCCAAAAGGAAAGGTTGTATCACAAACCAACTGAAACATTCAGTTCTATTGAAAACCACTTGAGCAGAGACCTGAGTTGGTGCCAAATTGCGTGAGAAACTTAAAAGGCCATTGAATACTGCAATAACAACCCATCCAGCCCTAATTAAATTCTTGAATTTCACAATAGGATTATAATAATATTAATAATAATACAGAATACTGTAGCAAGGAGTATAAAAGAGTATAAAACACTAAAGTCTAATTTCAACAACAACATGGCTGTTTGTTCACATGGCTACTGCACCCTCATCAAAACATCATAATTATTGTTATTACTTTATAATCAATGGTACTACAGGATCAATCATTTAAAGCTTCAGAAATACCAGAAATACATATTTGGTACAAAAACATCAAAAGAAGAAATGCTTTGATCTGTTTATATGTTTAACCTTTATGGAGATGCTGCTGCTGCAGTCTGCTAAGCTTAAAGATCTGCTCTAACACCCGTTAAGCCCATGAAGTTAGTTAATAAAGCATGGGAGGGCATTCCCCCTTTGGCAGAGTGGTAGATTTATGAAAGCACAATTTGTTCAGTTTCAAAAAGGAGGATTGTGGAAGGTTTTCCTCAGTTTTCCAGAAAACTCCATGTGGCTACACTGGGTTGGTTGAGCCAGACTTGGTTAGCAGCTGCAGAGACTGCTGATGGTAGATAGGAGGCCATTTTAAAACTGTCTTCTGCTGCCTTTAACTACAGTAGCTATGGCAACACCCCTCTCTAGTTGCTGAGACACCATGGGAGAGACAGGAACAAACCATAGTGGTAAAGTGAGCTATAGTCAAGATCACCATGAAACCTCAGCAAGGGCCCGGTCTATTGATAACTATGAAAGCAGTGGTGGAAGGCAGAGAGACTGACTGTGTCTGGCTTTTGTTTCACAGCAGACCCAAGATAAACAGTGTTTGGCCAGGTTCTACTGTGAGCTCCATGTATCCGGCCCTTGTGTTTAACTAAGAAGATTTGGCCTCCATAACATTACCATGGTGAGATGCCCAACAGCCATGGACAGGATGGTGCTAACATGATGCCACTGAATTATTTATTTTTTTAACTTTTCAATTTAGTGTAAACCCAGTGTCATACTAGTGTCATCTCATTCCAGACCAAACATGACTTTGTATTTCGGACTTTATGTACAGTGTGTGTATGTCCGTGTGTCTTTGTATGAGTGTGTGCGTGCCTATATACGTCTGTGTCTGTGTGTGTGTGTGTGTGTGTGTGTGTGTGTGTGTGTGTGCGCGCGCATGTGCGAGTGTGTCTAAATCCAGGTGAGAAAAGGTTCGGTCTTGTTGAGAACTGACTCCACATCATTGAGGATGGGTATGAGGTCAGATCCCTCAAGAGTTCCCAAGTCAACGTTGGTTCCTGGAAGCGAATCCAGGAAGTCGGGGAAGCGGCTAGGCTGTCCACCGGGCGTGCCTAGACTGCCCTGCACCAGTGAGTCACCTGGGGAGAGGGAAGAGAAGGAAGGAAGGAAAAGAGGAGCGGAAAAAAGAGAAGTGAAAATACTTTTGTATGAATGCAAAAATGTAAAATGCATCGAGAACAGATTGCTGCGTGTTTGTGTGTTTACCTGTGTCCATCTCCTCCACATTATTGAGGAAGTCTTCAGGTGTGGTTGGGATGCTGTAACAACCTAAACCCAATCCACTGTCACTGCTCTGTTCTCTGGAGTGGTGGAAATGACCACTGAGACACAGACAGAGAGAGAGACAGACAGACAGAAAAGGGGATATGAAGAAAGGGAGGATGGGACAGAGAGAGCAAGAATATGAATAATAAATAAATCAGTGGCAACAAATTACATTTCTATTAAGTGGGAGACAGAAGTTGTAATTTCTGGAAAGATCTAATAGGAGGAAGGTTTTTGGCTGGACCGTGACAGCGAGGCCAGCCCTATAAACGTGAATGTCTGTCACTGACTGACTCACTGGCTGACTGACTCACTGAGCGATGAAGTTACACCGTACGTTGTTTGCAGTCATGTGATTCCGATGTGCGAAATTCAGGGCAGGAAGTGAAAAGCAGAATGGACGAGATGGAGGAAAGCCCGTACTGTGCTAGTTTAGACGATATTACGAGAGAAAGGCATAAACAGAAAATCACAACATATGTCGGACATGATCCTTATGTTATGAAGACATCTGCCCTCTAGCGACAACGCTTTTGACCACAATTTCGTACATCTAGGGGTGGGCGATACCACAGATTTTGGTTTTGATCCAATATCAAGTAATAGTAAAGAAGAGCGGTCTTGCAGCGCGTGTTGTCTGACAGCGAGCGCACACAGCAGCAGCAGAGAAGGAAAGAGTGCACGCACTAAGAAGCACGTTCACGTGCACAGGACATCATCTACACTACACTCTACACGTGACACCGGAACGGAGTTTGCAGAGACAGTTTCTCAACTCGTTGATGAAATAAAATTGTGAGAAAGAGAGTGAGAGACGGATCCATTTTTTGGCATCAATCTTCAAAACGAGGCATAGTATCTGCAGTATCGATACTTTTGGTATGTATATATTGACTCATTTATATGTTATTTGATAATGTGATGAATTATATCATGTTATATTGTTATATATCAAATTGCTTTCATACAGTTTACATGACATGGTAGAAGCTCCCGTTTCACAAACCATTCCTTGTACACATGTTGCAGCCAACGCCTTTCAACAGTTTTCAATCAGTTTCAGAAACCAGGTCCTAGGGGCTTTAATGTAACCCACTCACAACCCACTAAAGCACAGAACAGAAATGGCTTTAAAAACACTTTAAAACTGTAGTATGTATACAACCTGAAAGTATATGTTAAGGATATATTTTTCCTTATGATGCATGCTGTAAAGAGTTTGTGATATGGATGCATGTAAAAAAAAAACAACAACTACCCTCTCGTACAACAGATCAACAACAGAATCCTGAATATTGAGAGAGTGGTTGCTATGACCACTTTATTTGGTCTTCTGGATAATAAATGCTGCCTGCATCCATTCCCTTCCCCAGTCTGACATGTTTGTGTATTTTAGTAAATAGAGGTGATTCTGTGACTTCCTGGCTGTAGCTACCTGTTGAGGAAGGGGTCTGAGCCACTGGTGGGCATGCTGTTTTTGTTCTGACTGCCACCACCAGGGGTCAGTGATGAGGCCAAGCTGTCTGCTTCCATAGGGAGCTGCCTACATAGTGCCACCTCCTGAGGGGAAAAGTAGAGAGCAGAGAACAACATAGAACACAAGAGAATACCACAAGCCAGCAGGTTGTGTTTACCATCGAACAAAATTCACAATTTTCCACCACAATAATAAAAAAGCAAACCTACTCCCATCTCTCTCTGTACAATACTTCAAATAGGAGTGTGTGTGTGTGTGTGTGTGTGTGTGTGTGTCAGTCACCTGTCTCATGAGCTCCTCCTGTCGTCTCTGGATCCTCTCTCTCTCCAGCTGGATCCTTTGGAGTCGTATCTTCTGCTGCTGGCTCACACCAACAGGGCTAACTCCACCTGAGAACAGACACCAAGGAGTAGTTATAGACAGCCTCCGCTGCTGGCTCACACTAGCACAGCTAATAACACTAGAGCACTGTATGCGTGCAGTTCTAGAGGCTCTGACTCAAAGGATTTACCTTGAACGCTGCCGGCCCCGGTAACTCCACTCACCCCGGCCCCCAGGGGCACTCCCAGAGCCATCATGCCCCCGGCGGAGCTGTGCTGCTGGGCCAGGGGGCTTGGTGAGCTCAGGGTCTGAGGTGGGACCTGTTGGGCCTGCATCTGTTGCTGTTGATGATGGTGATGGTGCTGTGGTGGTTGATGCTGTCGATGTTGTTGCATCACTGGAGAGAGAGAAAGAAGTGAGCAAAAAAGAGTGAAAAAAGACGTTTTCTTTTTGTTCCGAGGCCTCTAACATTTTTTTCATCGGAGGATTCCGGGGCCTTCTCTGAATACCTTGAAGGACAGCAAAGCTTGTTCACCCCTGTTCAAAAACACAGATGAACATTGGGACTTTTTTTTTGTAGATTGCCTGTTTGCTGTGTACTCCTTCACCAGCTGTTGTGAGTTTTACAGATGTCAGTTATTACCTTAGCATCAGGCTGGATGCCATTTCAAGGTTGACAGTTAGGATAAGTCACAAGTGTTGGGGCATGAACTTGTCTAACTAAGGGGCAGGAGGGCAGGACTTGTAATACCCTTCCCTGCCTCAAGGTGAAATGTTGCCTTAAAGAAAAATTAGATGTTAAAGAGGTACTGTACATTTAAATGTGTGTTTTGAACTGTAACATTATATGACTGCACTGTGATGGAACGCATCAATGCTGGTGTTAATATTGACTCGACTTGCCTTTTTTGGAACCAAGTACCTGGTACCAAACGCATGTAGAAGCGAGTCGAGTCGAGTCGAGTCGAGCCGGTACTATACAGTGGAAAAGTGCCTATAAATGGCTCTACTCTTTTAAATCAGAACTGAGCCTTGCAAGGTCAATGCTGACATAGAGCCGACCATTTGGGACTGTTCTACATCATGAAATTTATATTTTTTTAAATAAAGTCACTAAGCAACTCCTGCCTCACACATCCACCCCGCAAGTATATGCGGATTTTCTAAACACAGGAAAACCTGTTGAAAATAGGCGATTGACTCCTTTCCCATTGCCAGTAGATGAGTATGCCTTTCTGTTTGTTTGTTTTTCTGGTGACACATTCAACGTCACTGGAAGTGACAGTAAGCACTTCCACTCGCATTCGAACGCGCCGGAAAATGGGCGGAAATTAGCGTCTCTACCTGGGTGTCATGTTTCCATCACTGCCGATCGGAGCTGTGCCTACTGCAGAGTCACTTGTCCTGGGAAAGAATGCCAATTGTAACCTTTCCCACTAAAGACAAAAGCCAGATGTTAGTGGGTTTTTTTGTCCCGTGGGAATTGGGCTTAAGACTCAATACTAGGTTATATGGCTTGTTAAAATTGATATTTTTTGCAGTGCAAGTGATAGGAGATTTCAATGTTTCTATTGGGGCTGCTGTTCTGTAAATGATCAAGTGTCCAATTTGTTAATCATCAGTTAACATAATCCTCATGATGAAGAAATCATTACTAGAGAGTCAGCAGATCTTTTGCCAATACAGTAATTAGCAAACCATCAGTTGACGACAAATCAGTTGTCAATGATGAGGTTTGGTTCCCCAAGACTAGGACCTGGGATAATACAGATGAAGAGATCCTAGCCCTATAGAAGTGGTTTGGAATATTTTTGGTACTATGGCTCCAAAGAGCAGGACACCGCACACAAACTGACTGCTTGAAAATACTGAACATGACCCAAATTACTTGAATTTGGAGGGAAACATTGGAATTCTAAGATAAATACATTTAATTTGGATTAAGTGGATGTATTCATTAGTTTAGTCACAGTTAATTCACTGTGATCTGTGAGCTCAGTCATGGAAAACCTGTTGGGGGCCATTGGTCTCAATACTAACTTGCATGCAGAGACCCAGGGAAGCTAACCATTAGCTACCCAGTTAAAGATCAGTAGATTAGCTTAGTGCTGCATTAGCAGATGGCTAACTGGCTAAGTCACTCAGCATAGCAGCACTGAGTACGGTCAATAGTGGCTGAGAATCAGTTTGCTTTTACTTTCCACATCTTCCCATTTTTGTTAGTGTGAGTTAAAATAAAACAAAATAAAACTGCTTTTATTTAAACACACTTTTATGGTAAAGACATATTTTTGCCATACTGTTGGTCTGTCATTGTCACCCTTTCTTTCTTTCTTTCTTTCAGTATATCTGTGTGTGTGTGTGTGTGTGTGTGTGTGTGTGTGTGTGTGTGTGTGTGTGTGTGTGTGTGTGTGTGTGTGTCTATGTGTGTATTCCATACAAGCAACACAAGTATTTGATTAAAAGTCAAAGACACAGTATAGCCAAACTAATCACAACAGAGCACTACAGGGCAGAGAGGTGAGAGGTCAAGCAGAATGAAAGATCAATAGATAGACATAGGTAGAGATAGATAATCTGGTCAGTTAAATAGCTGAAGAAAAAAGAAAATGACTAAACTACTTCTGGTTTAGAAACTGTTGAGGTAGCTACATTTGAAACAATATGGTAGAAGGTAAACCCAACTAAACAGAATTTACCCATCTTTTGAAGCTGATATATTAGTATATGTTACAGTAGGTAGTATCAGACAGATGTAAATTACATTAAATATTGTTTTTTTTTGTAAACATTACATTTCAACCAACTTCAATCTTACTACTTTAGTATGTAACCCGTCAATGTGCGCGCGTGTGCGTGTGTGTGTGTGTGTGTGTGTGTGTGTGTGTGTGTGTGTGTGTGTGTTATTAGAAATCAGTCCCAGATGTGCAGGTAGAAGGCCAAGAGAATGAAACAGCAAGATAAAATAATGTCTGTTTGCTGCCGTCTCTCTGTCTTCTCCACCAATTTCTCTCATTCTCTCAACCTTTCTGCCCCTTTATTGTACGTATTCTCACCATTTTCTAGCCTATTCCTCATACAGGTAAAGGATGTGACAAGGAATGAGAGAAACTTCTAACTGCTAATCCATTGAATTTCACCACGAAATGGTGCAGCCAAAGTAAAGGCCATTTCACCCATTTCTTGAAATAAATGACTAAAAGAAATAAGGTAGATCATCTAAAAATAAGATAGATCACTCTACTTGCAATATTGCAAGACAAGACTTCAAGAGGACTTCTTCATGTTTTCAGGAAAATACATTTTTTAAAACCAATACCAGATTAAATCACCTGTTAACATGGATATTTTTTGCAGTGCATGATGACAGGTCTGTAGGTTTACTCTCTATGGGGACTAAACCAAAAACAGGAAATAATGTCACATTCCTCACACTAGACTTCTGGGAACACCACCAGGCTTTTCTTTACAACACTCTTGGTTTTTGTCCCACCATTTCTTTGCCTAGCTACTCCCCTAGAAAGAAAGAAAGAAAGAAAGAAAGAAAGAAAGAAAGAAAGAAAGAAGGAAAGAAAGAAAGAAAGAAAGAAAGAAGGAAAGAAGGAAAGAAGGAAAGAAAGAAAGAAAGAAAGAAAGAAAGAAAGAAAGAAAGAAAGAAAGAAAGAAAGAAAGAAAAAGACAGGGTTTTCTATTCTTCTCAACAACAGTGTCAGCTGGCCAACATTGGCAACACAGAAACAATCTGTTACACATTACATACGTGTGTGTATGAGGCAGTCTGGCAGAGGTCACAATACTCTTCTCACGCACAGGCATTTTCCACAGACAGCCTCAAGACACACACACACACACACACACACACACACACACACACACACACACAGGGTTAGGAGATCAAACTAAGGGAAGAGTTGTGGATGAGAAATAGGTGGAAGGAAGCAGGAGACCATAGAGTCAAAGCGTGAGAGAGGTAGTTATTCTCATTGGCTACTTCAGCTGTTTGTCTAACCAGAGCATGTGAGCGGCAGGGATCAGAAACAAAATGTTTATTTCGGTTTGGGCCGAACGTTTCGGCCATGGGCCTTCTTCAGCATGAGGTGAAGAAGGCCCATGGCCGAAATGTTCGTTGTCTGCCCTTAAGAATAAACAGACTTAAAAGCCATAAGTGAGTGCTGGTATCTTCTGATTCCAAGCTAATGAGCAAGACCATTAGTGGCAGAAATGGAAATATGGCGGCGCCCAGGAACGGCTCTTGCTTCACTGCGCGCTACTGAGCAGATCCATATAGAATGAATAGCAGCCATTTCTCTAGTTATATATACTCTAATGCCTTGTCCACACCAATACAGATATTTTGCAAAACAAATATTTTCCTCTACGTTTTGGCCTCTCATCCACACGCAAACAGCATTTTAGGTCACTAAAACAGAGATTTCTTTTTTAAAACGCCTTCTAGTGCAGATTTTTAAAAACTCTTGTTTTAAAAGACTACTGTTTCTGTGTATCCATGTAGACGTAAAACAACATAAAAAAAGACCTGTAGATGTAAAACGTAGAGTTTGGGAAACGACATCACACCTCAATTTGCGCACGCCTATTGTTGCTTTGTGTAATGAGCATGCACCCGAAACAACAACAATGGCGGATATATACCGCTTTGTTTACATTTGGTTAGGACTGCTAGGTCTGCTAGGAGAGAGAGAGAACTCTGAGCAGAGCGCGAGGACGTTCAATGTTTCATTTATGGACAGATACAGTATATCTCATGTTCTGTGAATAGCGAACAAAAGAAGGTTGCTTCCCAGTCTCTAAAAACACTCATAAAAAAAGAAAAAAAAAACCTGCAAAACCCATTTGCCCATTCGGGCAGCCAGAAAGCAAACTCCATTTGCCCAAATATTTTTTAACTTGCCCCGGGCAATCAGGCAAACATTAGTGTCAATGGTTGTGTGCTAATGTTACATTTATGTTAGCCCCCTGCTACGAACAGGAAAGCTTGTTGCTCCGGCTGAGTTCAAGACGGGCAGCATCTCCGGTAAACAGTTCAACGACAGTCTGTAAGTACGCTACAATATCCACACATTCGGACGCCAGTATAACCACACATGTTGTTATTATTAGCCGGGCTACATCTGTGCAACGATTTGCACATCTCCCTCTGCCGCGTCTGCCATTATTAACGTTAATGAAACATGAACACAATTCTTGATTCTGGCTGAAGGGTCAAATAATGAACTATCCATTAAAAAAGTATTTATAAATTGTTTGTACACAAATTATTAAGTAAATTGTGGCGATCACGATAATATCGATAAAAACGAAAACGTAAAAGAGCGTTATTGTGTTTATCATCAATCACGCTAGTGGCGATAATCTGTTTTTATTGATAATCGTGCCAACCCTAATGTAGATATCATTGGACTGTTGCATCAGTCACATATAGGCTAGTGTTTTTCAGCATCATATAAGTGTAAAATTGTTTCTCTCTACTCGGAAGCTACAGAATGATATAAAAACCTCAAAAAAAAAAATGGACCCGCCCTTTGATAAAATGTTCTCCAAACAAGTAAATAAATGCACTTGAAACTAGTGCATTTTCACTCATTTCAAGAATTTTCTAGAAACAGTATCAGAAGAAGTATCAAAATCTTAAAACAAGGCAGAAAAAACAGATTACTCCACCAATATCAAGAAAATTCTGCTTGATTCAAGATAATTCTTTTTTTGTTTTTTTAAATGATCACATCCCGTCAGCAGAAATTTGCATGCATCCTAAAATGGTGTCCCCTCGTGTGTGTGCAGTAGATTTGGGAGTAGATACTCACCCAGGTTGGGCTGAGACAGGGCCATGCTGCGCTGCGGCTGGGTATGGGAGTGTGTGTGAGCATGCGTGTGTGAAGTGGAGTTATTCTGAGCATTGTGGTGCAGGGACATTGGTGTCACGTTGGGAGCCATGGACTTCCTGGGGTCGACCCATGTTGTTATCTTCTCAATGTGGCTACAGAGGGAAGGAGAAACAGAAGGAGAGGGGGCTCTCTTTGTTATTTCATTACCAGGTAAGTTTACAGACAAACGGTATGCAAAATATTAAGACTAGGCATGGGACGATATGAACATTTCAAGTCATGATTATCCTGGCCAAAATAATTGCAATTCACGATATTATCCCGATAATCATCAAAATGCTTAAAACTCTTAAAATGGTACTAAAACATACTGGAATCACTTTACCTTACATTTTGTTACGAAACAAATATTTTTATTGGATCATAGGACACATCTTTTTTTTTTGTGAACATCCTTTTAGTGAAAAAAAAAACAAGGACAGATTCAGACTCTCGCTAAGACCCAGCAGATAATCACAATGAGGGAAATGTAACGCTACAGCGGAGCGCAGAGGAACGGACTTGCAGTAATGGAAATGCGGTAGATGGTCATTTCTACATGCATACAGCCTATTAAATGATCAAACTTACATTTGTTGTTGTTGTGGTTGATAAATGCATGCACAGCTATGTTAATTGTACATGCAACTGAACAAACACTTTCACTTTCTTTTCTTCTTAGGCTACATCAAATGAGAAGATGGATTTTCTGTAAAATAAAATGGTGTAACCCCGGCGTTTAGTGATTTATCTTCCGTGAGCTGGCCAGGCATAGGATAGGAAGAGAGGGGCTGCACTACTCAGTGCTAACATTATAACGTTACATTCAACCAGGGGTAAAAGATGAAGCTAAAGAGTTATTTAGCTACTTTGTGACTTAGTGTAAGATAGGGTGTATGTCAAAGCAAATTAGCTATTTAAGCTACATAGCTAAATAGCTAACTTGCTTCTTCTTCACAAATTCACTGGTGACCAAAACTAACGTTCGCAACACACAGTATCATAACGTAACAAACATTTAGATAAACAACGGGGATACAATGGGCAAGCCTAGCCTTCAGCCGTGGTGACGATTGACTGGAAAGACGCCATGAAAACTGCCAGGGAGGTGTGAGACGCACTGGCGGTTCCAAGGGGTGGTGCCCGGAAAAAAGGCCTTGCCATCCCAGTTGCCACCCCAGTTTTGGAAATTTACGAGAGCGAAACTCTGATGTCCGAGTGCAAGTGAATGCAGCGAGAGACGACGCTCCCGTAGATTCCTAGATTCTACCCCTCCCCCGACAGGAGCTATTTGTGACTTCATGTGTATTCAGAGAGACTTCAGCACCGATGTGCACTGTGATAGAGTCATATCTTTCCCCAAGAAAGGAAAATCAGGGTACCAAAAAAGAAAAGAAAGCATAGTAAGAGAAAGAAAGCAAACAGAGAAAAAAAACTGCTAGCTAATTTCTTTCAAAAGAAAGTTGAGCACAACTAACACAGTTTAAGAATGGTTTAAGCTAATATCAGTAGTTGTTTAAATTGAAGGCAGTCAGCCAGGAATCTAGCTTGGAGCATATTTGCATTGTATAACATAAATCAATCATTAATCATGCCCTGAAGAAGACTGAGTTGAAACGCGTAGGTGCTGAGCCCATTTATTAAAGGCTTTTTAAATTTTGCAAAGCAGTGTGCCTTGGTATTTTTTGGGTTATGACTTATTGATCACAAAGCAAAGTACAAGTCTAACCGCTCTCTCTCTTTTTTTGGTCTTATAAATGAATCAGTATCATAAATGAATCAGCACCATAGCTACAGTGTCATATGATGTTATATCTATCAACATTACAAAGCTTAACATCATGAAACGCACGGCCCTCAGTTTCAGAAACAGCATGTGGAGCAGCGGCAGGTTCCTCATCTGTTACCGAGGACGTGAGGCGAGGTGAGCTCATTAAGTGGCTACTATAAATTATTACAAGCGATCATTTGACCTCGCGGTCTGACATACACCCTATCTTGCACTTCTACCTTGCTAAGTCTACCTTGTTTCTTTACTTCAAGTACAAAAATAAATAAAAATAAATTACTAAACAATTTGCATGAGTGTATGTAGGCCTATGTGTTTGTCTTCGGCGTGCGGTGTCGACCCCAAATAGGTCCCAAAAAAAAACTGCGGTGGGCGATAGCTGCCACCCCTTAAAGTCTCCATGCCGCCCTCTTGCCACCCCCTGAATATTTCTCTAGATCCGCCCCTGGTGGGATGTCACATCAGTAGGGTGGGTTTTGCATGAGGATGGGCTGTTGAAGACTTTCAAGACTCTTACAAACTTTAGGGGCCACCTAAGACATACAAGTCTGACTAAGATTTAAGATTATTAGAATCCATTCAAGGGCAAACTTAAAAAGAAAGGAAACCGACTCACTGTAACTTTACATAAACATACAGATACTTTACCTCCCTCTCCTCTACTTTATTCTGATTTATTCTCCTCTGCTCCATCTCTCATACCATGGTCCTAACCAGTTAGAAACAAGAGTCCCACCTCAATCACTTATCCAGTCCACGTTATGAACCTCTGGAGTTATTTAATAGCACTATGGAAATGAGTTGCACTAGAAAGCGAGGGCTGGGAGTGGCAAGTAGCCGACAGAAGTTCATTCACTGCATTCAGATTCAGTTACAGGGGGAATCCCCCACACAGACACACACACAGCGAACACACCTCTCTCTCCCTGGGCTTTCTGAAACCCACTTGTAGAGCTCAGCATCATTTGATTTTCTAGTGTTTCGGCTTGAGAGTTAAAGGAGGATGTGTTTGACTGTGGATAGCAACTCAACAGTCTGTATCGGTAGCAGTGTTGTATTGTAACCGAGTGGCCTTGTAGTCTAGCTATCCCTGGGTGGTTCCTTTAGCGACCAGCTAGAACAACTGCTGGTGTGCTTGTCGCAGGGCTATAGTTAGATATCCTGGCAACAGCTGCTGTGTTCTCTTCCCCCACCCCACAGACACAGGATGGGAATGCTAAAACACTGGGTGACAAACCAGTTGCTGATGAAAACGCTAGTTGGTTTAACTGAAGTTGATCTAAATACAGAGTTGCCAAAAGTCAAGCACTTGATCAATGCTCAAATTACAAAGAATTACAATCAATGTACGGATTGTAGCACAATGTGGGTATCATAGTTCATTACGTTATAGAATAGACTCATATTCTGCTTATAATGCCTTATAAGACCTGGTGCAAAGAGTCTACAGCTACGGTTGTTGTTGTTGAAGTCAGCTCAGAAAAAAACCCATTTTAAATCATTGCAATAATTCTTAGCCTCTCTTTGTCTCACACTATGAAGGCCAACTTGATCTGCAGAACCTTCAAATATTACCATCACTCCTCACCAGTGTGTGTGTGTGTGTGAAGGA
>OMKK01087434.1:0-13567 GCA_900302305.1 Polymixia japonica
TGTGTGTGTGTGTGTGCGCGCGTGCGTGCGTGCGCGTGCGTGCGTGTGCTTGTCTTTGCATGTTTGTTTTTTGTTCAAGCACGTGAGCTCGTGTTCGACTTTGAGGTCATTTTGATGCAAAGGTTAACCCACCGTGAACAGATTATTTTAGGGTCTTTATGATATGATTCACATATCTCCATGGTCTTGTGTTGGTGTGAGTTTGCAGTTTTTCTCACATTCTCATTGGGATTCAGTGTGTGGTCTTGGCTGACTCTTTAGCTGGCATGGCGTCAGCAGCGGTCCCCTGAGGTCCCGGAGCCAGACCCTGATTCACACTGTGACGCTGTCACACCATGACACCTCTGCTAGCTAGCGCTTCTGCACCACACAGAGCAGTACAATCTACCTGTATAAGCCTTGGCAAATTAGCTTCAAGTACCATAGAAAAGCCAGTCTATACACTATATTTGAATCAAACGTTATACACTATATTGATGCAAGTCAGTAGCATGTCCACAGCAGACTTTACTTCAAGTCTTTGCTTCAGTAGATTTGTGAAATCCTTTCACACCGTGAAAATGTCACTGTGAGAGATGTAGAAAGGTCAACAAGTAAAATAGATACAAGGGGTTTGAATCAAAGTTAAACCACATCACTGTGCCTTCACATAGGCCCATTTTACTGTAGAAAAAAGATGACATGCAATCATGGCCATGGTTTTGTTGCCCTACCATTCGCAGCTGCTGTACCAATCAAAGAAGTAATTACCTGGGTGTTGGGTTTGGGAGTCTCTGAGGGTATACTCATTTCTAAGGCCTATGGAGGCTGATGTCGATATGAATTACCAGCTTGTACTGTGCAATTGGTCTCATATTCTTCTCTTAGTGGGAGTTATGGTGATTTGGCTTCTGTTCCATAATTCACACAGTCTGAAGAGGGCAAAAAGGACAGGCAGCATACTTGATTAAGACCCTGGGTGTGTGTGTTTGTGTGTGTCCAGGACTTTTGCATACTAAATTGCTTCCCGCCCCAAGCAAAACAAGACTAGGTCAAAAGTATAGTATAGTACAGTGGCTCTCAAACTTTTTACATCACATACCACCTCAGAAAATATTTGGCTCTCCAAGTACCACCTTTATGACCAACGTTAAAATACAGCAGCGTATGCCTACCCCATTCAGCTATGCACAGTTCACGCAGGAGGCAAATTTATTCCTAATAAGATTATTATTTATTGTTGACTGTTGTCAGCCACAGCCACACTGTACAAAGGGGCAGTACTAGAACTGGCACACAACTCTCATACGCAAGAGACAGCCCCTCACACACACACTCACACACATACAGACACAGCAAGTGAGAACATTAAGAATAACAACTGTATACCAACAACCTGGTATGTTTATGTTAAATACAAATAATGTTAAAAGTTGGCCAGCATGTTGGTGACTAGGTAGCCACAGTTGTTCGGCAGTTGTGTGTGTCTTACTGGCTTTCGCTATGCGGAGGCTTGCACGATACGAAGCTTCCTGTGCTTTGGCTACCGGTGTAACGCAGGATTGAATCATGGACTTGGAATGTTTCAGTTCGTCAGGTTTTCGAACTGTGTCGAAATATTCTCCTCCTGATCCACACTTCTCTTTCTATAGTTCCCGTTTGGAGCCCTGATTGCAGTGTTTTTGAACCATTCATCGTGTTAGCTACCTCCGCTTGCTATCTTGCCATCACAGTTTAGCTTGTAACTAATCATGGATGTCATGCTACTGCCCGACTACGTAGCAGGCTGATATCGAAACCTTCATTCGTAGTAGTATTTTGATAGTATTATATGTTTTTTTAATTCATTTTTATTTGTTTTTGTTTTATATTTCGGAGATTCCTCTGCGTACCACTAGAGGGTGTATGCGTACCACCAGTGTACCATAGTTTGAGAACCAGTGGTATAGTATTATATATACTATATACTAGTATATGGCTGGACCATGTATGGTCAATTAGGGGTGGGCGGCTCGATACCAAAAGTATCAATACTACAGATACTACGTCTTGTTTTGAAGATCGATTCTAGCAGCAATAGGATCGATACCAAAAAACAAAATGGATCCATCTCTCTCTTTCTCACAGTTTTATGCCATCAACAAGTAGAGAAATTCTCTGCAAACTCTGTTCCAGTGTCATCTTTGCAACAAGAATGTAGATGATGTGCAAGTGAACGCACTTCTTAGTGCACTCTTTGCTTCTCTGCTGCTGCTGCTGTGTGCGCTCACTGTCAAACAACACACACGTCTGGCACGCTGCAAGACTGCTCCTCTTTAGTATTAGTTGGTATCAGATCGAAACCAAAATTTGTGGTATCTCAAGCCTTGTCGCTAGAGGGCTTTTAATTTAATTTGAAACAAATACATCGGCCAATGGGGAAACTCCAACACTCAGTGACTCAGTGACAGACATTCACATTTATAGGGCTGGCCCCGCTCTTGCGTCACTTTCTCTTCAGCGTTTGCAATGACTAGCAGCGTGTGAAAACACAACGCACACACAGACACGCAAAGACATATGCACGCACACACACACACATGAACACACACACACATTCATGGACAGGTTAGATGAAGTCGACGGAGTTCGGGATGAAGACATTAAAGAGAAGTGAATAATACTGTACCTCTGCCTCCCCCGGGGCACAAATAATTTATAATATCATGAAAGAGGCAGACGAATCTCACTGATCTGAACCTCAGGTATCCAAACCACACGTTGGCTTAGATGTGACACAATGAACGAAAATAAATACACAGTGTTATTTATTTACAAAGTATATTTAGAATACAAAATATGAGTAACTGTATTCAGTTATAGTTACAGTTTAAATCGGTGGTAATCAGATTACAGTTACATTCTTAAAATCAATAGATTATTTGAAAGGATTACTTTTTTTGAGTTGGCATGTTTATTCGCTCTCAAATTCAAATAAGGCATCTCAAGGCCATTTCCCATAAGATGTTGATTAAAAAGAAAAGTGCAACAACACAGTGGAAAGGGGTCTGCCTGCAGGGTAGAGTCTGTCCTGCTCTACTCTCAAGTCTAACCTGACACGCCAGATGGTTAGTTACACAAAACCATCTGGGAAGTTTTCATTGGAAACTTCATTGGAAAAGGGAAAAATACTTGGCAGGTGATTGGATGAACCATCTGTCTATCACGGGCTCACCATGGATGTATTAGGTCGCCACACCTAAACCACGCCTGTAGCTGCCAGTAGTTCCTCATAGGATGCTGATTGGTCCGAACCAGCTGTGGTTCGGCCACAATCACATTAACTTGAAGCCTGACAAGATGGATTCTCGCAATCACAATTGTCGCGGTGAACTTGTGATCTTGTGAATCCAACTGCCTCGCAAGGTAATCTCAAGTCAACTTCACGCTTCACTGTCAGGACAGGAAATAACTGATTTTTTTTTATGTCCAAAAGGACATAATTTAAAGTATTCTCGGTTGTTTTCGCTACACTATTGTCAGAAACAGCAATAACCAATAAAATTACAATTTATGACAATGTAACAACACATTAGCTATGACTGTTGGTAGTTGTTGTTGATTTTGTTTAAATATGCCGAATTGTAATTTTATGGGTTACTGCTGTTTGGACGATTAAGCTAAGATAGCTAGTATATGCTAACGTCAACTGTCACTTGTTGCCATAGCAACGGTAAATATTCACATATGGTCTAATGGAATGTAAATAGACTTGCCAAAAACATGCTGCACCCATGAATCACACCGGACTCAGGATGAACATATTTTAAGAAAAGGGAGGATGGTTTTATTCTGAAAGAGAAAATGAACAGTGATTTGGCTGCTCTTCAGTGGCTTTACTGTAACTTCCAACTCATCTGTCATATTGAAACTCATTATTATATCTACAATTATTATGACAATTCTTAGTATATTTTTATAGAAAACAATAAATGAACCCAAATACTACAATACATTCAATGGTAAGTATTACAAATTAAACAAATTATTTTCTCTAGGTTTACTAACTACTAAATTCATGCATTCTGTGCTAAATACAATGTATCTTATCTGTATTTACAATGTAGCTTGATTGCACTCTATTTACATTCCATTATCCCATAATATGTGAATGACTGACATTAATTGACACATTTCATGGCCAGTAAAACCGCTAAAATGTATTCTGTAATCTGTTATGGAATACATTTTAAAAGTAACCCTCCCAACACTGTAAATACATTCCATCTGTTATGCGTAGTTACCGGAGTTACTCTGCTGCTGCAATGCAAATTAGACGTAGCCTACACTAAACTGTATTCGCTTTGAAGAATTGGGAAGCGTTTTGGTATACAGAACATTTAATTCAGTGAGCAACCTCCCTCCACAAGGGGCTGCTGGGAATAATAGCTAAATGATAACTAGGTGTGCATAAGGGAGTGTGTTTTGCACCCTCCTGAATTGTAAATGTGACTGAGAGCTAAGGAGAGACCCATTCTCCCGCAACAAAGAATGAGAGGGTGAGTGAGAGAGCTGCAGTGAGAGGCAGACAGAGAGAGAGAGAGAGTGAGTGTGAGTGTGTTGACAGGTTCTAAATGCTTACTTTGACAGTGTGAGGGCAGAAGTGACACTGTGGCACATTCTCTGGGCTCAGACTGTCCACTGGTCTGTGTGCCGTCTGCTTAGCGGTGTATGTGTGCATGCATGTGTTGGTGTGTGTGTGTGCATTGTACAGTGCGAACAATATCCATCTTAACAAGTTATTTAGTCTACTATTGAATCTTGAAATCTGTATAACACCTGTTTAGTGAAATTTGTATAAGGCAGCTCATTGTTACTTGGATGATGTTAATTGAGCTTGATCTTATTTGCATTAAAACAAATGAAAACAATCTTACCCCGTCTGTGGGAATTACAAGAAAATCAGATGGAAAGAGGAATCCACCAAGTTTTCAGGAAATCTTCTTCTTTGGGCAACTTACCAGTTATGTGATGAGAACGCAGACAAAAATCATCATCAAAATCATCCATGTGTCTGTGGTAGATTGTTTTCTCTGGTCATGTTAAGTATCGTATGCAGCTTACAGTATGATGATAAAATGAGAACTTGACAGAAAATGATAAAATGAGAACTTGTTGCAACTCTATAACTGAATGTTTAGCTATTTTTAATAATATTAATACATTTTATTTATATAGCACCTCTCAATGCACAGCACTGAAGTACTTCACAAAGCATTTAATCAGAAATAAGACATGACAGAGTTACAATTACAGAAGATAAATCAAATTTCTGGACATTTAAGCATTAAAAACGAAAAAATGAGTTTTAAGGAGGGACTTGAAAAGAGGCAGGGACTCAGCAAGCCTAATCTCTTCAGGTGTTCCAGAGTCTAGGTCCTCCAGTAGCAAATCATCGCTGTCTAGTGGAAATTTTGTATTTCCATGAAGGCAACTTTAGTGTAGTGGAATACTTTTAAGGAAATAGAAAAAAACATCCAGTTTTTGCATTACTGATTTTTTGTTGTTGTAGATAAACAGGAGATAAAAGGTTAATGCCCAATCGAAATGGGAAATACGTGTTCCGGTAGTCATGGTTTTGAATGGCGCATAATGGTGCAGAATGCAACGGCTTGACAACTTTGGTGTTTAATGCTGCTTTTGATAAATACAATGCTTGTTACAAGTTGTTTTCATGTGAAAAGCATGGGTACCACTACTCTGGTCTGCTTTTATTCAGATTTCATTATTTCAGATTTTTATTAAAATCAAAATTTGCACTCCTATAACAGACGTAAACTGAGTAGTCTGCAAGGTTAGACTACGATTGTGACTTACAAATCATGTTTTGTGTTCAACTTGATAAGCAAGTGAGTGAAATTAAGTTGTATGCAATTAGGTCATCTAAAGACCGTAACACAAAACACAAAACAGCCATGATACTATAACTAACAGTGATTACACTTCCGTTGCTATTCTTTAAATACTATTACATGATGTGTTCACTTGAAAAAAAAAACATAATTTATAAGTCCCAGTTTTTCTTTCTGTCAATTGTCAACACTTTTCATTGGTCCGATGGCTATAACACTTTAACAGGATGTGTAAAGGCACCAATAAAGGCAGTTCATGTAAAAAACCCCAAAAAAGATACAAGGTTTTCGCCCGACAGTGTCAAAATGCTCTGTCTCTTTTTGTTTGTAATCTAGACTTTGGAATGGTCAGCAGTACTTTGTCTGAGGATCTCAGGCTGCACTTTGGTTCATAAGGGGAGAGCACTTCTGAGATATACAGTATGTTGGTGCTAAACCAAACCTGGCCTTAAACGTGATTAGTAGAATTTTATAGTTGATTCTGAAGGTGACTGGTAGCCAGTATAAAGAAGCTAGGATAGATGTAATAGGGTCACAGTTTTTGGTGCCTGTAAAGAGCCGAGCTGCAGCATTTTGTATTAATTGAAGACAATGGAGGGATTTCTGTGTACAAAGAGTTACAATAATCGAGGTGTTGAACAGCATGAACTTTCTCCAGGTCAGTGACAGACACAAAATATTTGATTTTAACAATATTTCTTAAATGATAAAAGTAGGACAATCCTCTTTACATGTAGCTCTAGATTGAGGTCATGGTCAAATAAAACACCAAGGTTTCTGGCAGAAGACTTTAAATGGACTAAACTAATTTTCAATCTGAGCTCTGGCATGGTGGGGACCAAACAGTATAATCTCAGATTTATTGTCATTGAGCTGGAGGAAATTGTAAAAGCTAAGATACCTTGATAATTGGGATGGATTGGTAAGTAAAAATGTGTATCATCAGCATAACAATGAACTTGAATGTTTGCTTACAATGTCACCCAGAGGAAGCATATACAGGGAGAAGAGTATGGGGCCCATAATCGAGCCCTGGGGACACTATAGCAAATAGGTGCTGGGGATAATACAGAATTGCCTATGCTAACTGAGAAATGCCTACTACATGATTTAAAGGGGACATATTATGCTTATCCTTATTTTCGGACATATATATGTTACAATGTCAGATGTTCATATTGAACATGTCCAAAGTGTCAAATAATGAGCTAAACGAATGATAAAGTAATTGCTGTGAGCAAAAAGCTCAGGCTTCAGAGCTGACATCAAATCGGGATGGATTTCTTTATATGATCATCTGCTCCAGGCAGTGATAAAAGTTCCTCAGTCAAAGACAATGAGGGAAAGATGATGCATGCACGTCTTTACAACAAAATGTTTTCAAGTAATAAGCAATCAACTATAACCAACGGTGCAGGGAGATACTATACAGTCATTTGATGACAGCAGAATAACATTTTAGTAGTTAGTACCTTTGTTATTTTCTTACAGCAGACATTTTCCACTTCAGTTGGCGTTTTAGCATTTCCCACATGTACACCAAACAGCTGTAATCTTTGTTGCTGCGGATGTTTGTGCTGTCCACTCTCATATTCCGGATCAGATTCGGGCTCGAACATGTACGGTTGGATTTGAGTCAAGTTGCCAATTTCCAATCAAGTACGAGAAATGATATGCTACTTAGTAGGTTTACAGTTTGCTTTCACTTTCCACACCGGCAAGATGATGTTGGCCAATCAGAATAAAGTGGGCTTTTAGGGAGGGGGGCCTTAAAGAGACAGGAACTAATACAGCTTGTTTCAGACAGAGGCTGAACAGAGGGGCTGCATAAAGGGCCAGTATAACATAAGGACTTTTTTGAACTGTGAATCGTGCAAAGCTACTCTAGTGGAGTCCCAAGATAAACATAAAGATCTGGAAATGAGAAAAATATGACCCCTTTAAACAATTCAAGGGCAACACCAGAGATGCCCACACACTTCTCCAGTTGGTTGATGAGGACCACATGATTGTGCCAAAAGCCGCACTCAGATCCAGAAGGACAAGGATTTGCCCGAGTCTGGCCAATAGGAGGTCATTGCTAACTTTTAGGAAGGTAGTTTCCGTGCTATGGAAACTGGACTGGAATTTTTCAAATAGGTTATTATTGTTACCAACTGCTTGGAAACAACTCTTTCTATGACCTTAGACAGAAAAGGAAGTTTAGAGATGGGTCTATAGTTATATAGCAAGGAGGGTCTAGGTTTGATTTTTTGAGAAGAGGATGGACTAAGGCGGTTTTAAAATCGTCAGGAAAAGATCTAGAGGTCAAAGAGCTGTTTACAATAGACAAAACACAAGGAACAACAGTGGGCATAATCTCCTTCAGTAGTCTCGTAGGAACTAGGGCTGAATAACTTGGGTAAAATATTGAATATTTTTATGACAGATATTGCAATTGCGAATGCAATTTGATTTGCGATATCATTTTTTAAAGTCAAGCTTAAGTTCAATATTCACTGTGTAATAGATTTAGATGGAGCATTACCACATACACTCGTCATATAGCTGCCTGCCTGTGAATTATGTTTGAAGCACCCACTGCTTCAGTCCTCGATGATTCACATTACTGTTTTGGTTTTGACAGATAGAGCTTTTGAAAATTTGGCAGGATTCAGTATTTAAATCATAATCCATTCTCCATTTGTAATAGAACCATATCAAACTGCATCAATCAATGAATCAGTCTGTCAGTCAAGCCAGCAATCTTTATTTGTAGAGCACATTTCATAGACAAATAATAGAAACATGGCCTATAGAATCAGACCTGCCAACATATCATTTTCAACATTAGTCAAACAGAAAGTCAAACTAATAGATGTGCATGGCGCATCACATCCAAAAGAATCCCAAATGCAGTGGAGCGTCTGCCTCAATTGACTGCACCACATGTATTTCACCAGCAGATGTCACTCAAGTGTACTGTGTTAAGTGAAAAATCGAGTAGTGAACCCATTTTCAATACAATTAGCCGAAAAGCTTCAAGGCTTCAGAAAGCCTCGTTTCGCCATCACTACACATCTGTCGTCTCAAACCAGAAATACTACCATACCACTGAAGTGCTGCTTTTCTTCGGGACTAAATTGTCCAATGTTGCTTCTGGCTCAGTGGAGGCCATTTTTCCGCACCATGAATGTAACGTTTTCCTTGGGTTTCACATGTTTGTTGTTGGTGGGCGTATACGCAGTCGCCTTGGGCCTCTTCTGATTGGTGAGCATGACTGGTACATGAGGAGGAGGGCATAAATCTGTAAAACCATTGATACAACAGTTTAAACCCCAGGTCAGATGTGCTGCATAGTGTATATCCTAAATCACAGCCTTTGCGATTTGCTAATCGCATTGTTTCAAATCGCAATTTTTATTTGAAATCGATTAATTGTTCAGCCCTAGTAGGAACAACATCTAAGGTGCAGGAGAAGGACTTCATATGAGCTTCTGTTTTAAAAAGGGTTTCAAGGGATATTTGTGCAAAAGAGCAAAAGGAGCCAGTGGGCTGGTTCATAGTAGCTGCCTCTGGTGTCTTAGAACTAGCAGCATTGATATGGACTTGGCTATTGTCCATCTGATAGTTTCTATTTTTTTTCTGTAAAAAAAAGTTAAGAATTGCTCACGTGGGTCAAGGGAAGCAAGCATGTCAAAGTTTTTGCAGAGTTTTTGAATTGTGATCATTTTCAGTGATCATGACATTCAGCCAGGGGGAAATAGTGGACAAATTAGTCAGTCTTTTAAGTGGTGCCACTGAGTCCAGAGTAGCATGACAAATACTGTTGAACCAGTTCAGCTGACCATCAGTGTGATGATAAACAGCTGGGGCAGTTAGAGTGGAAAGAAAATAATTAATACATTTACTGGCAGTTGAAGGGTTAATGAGTGAATGGTGGCTGACATTTTTCTAGGAGGCGGGGCAAAGATCATTTTAAAAACAATACTGAGATAATCAGAAACACACATCAATGGCCTGAAAGTTATCAATATTTGCATCAAAGGTCAACTCAAGATCAAGAGTATGGCGTTGGTTGTGCATGGGCCCAATGGCAATTATAGTATTTCATCATGTTCAAGAACTCCCCACCTAACACATTGTTAGGACAGCATACATGAATATTAAAATCACCAGGAATAATGACTCAGTCATATTTCAACATAGCCCAAGATAACAGGTCAGAGAATTCAGTGATAAAAGAAGCATTCAGTTTGGGACGACGGTACACTATAGAGTGGGTTGGGCAAATGTCCTGGAAAGTTTATTATTTTAAGAGTAAGACTCAATACTACCGGCAGGGACTTGGAGATGGATAGTTTTTGTAGTATATGTGCCTATATGTGTAAATTAGTTTTTTTGTTCCCAGAGAATGTATTTGTGTTCAACTCCCCAAAACCTGCAACATAAACAATAAATCATCTTTCTCTCTCTCTCTCTTCACAGGATATAGAGGACCACCTAGCTTTCCTAATCACGGTGCCCACCACCCTCTTCCTCTTCCTCTCAATCTTCATCCTTGTCTGCATCGAGTCCATCTTCAAGAGGATGCTCCGCCTCTTCTCCCTCCTTATATGGGCCTGTCTGGTCGCCATGGGTTACCTGTTCATGTTCTCAGGAGGAATACTATGTCCCTGGGACCAGGTGTGTGTGTGTGCGTGTGTGTGCATGAGTTTGCATGCTTGTCAGTGTGTGTCTGCGTGCCTGTGTACATGCGTCTATAGTTGCATGCACGTGCAGAGTTAAGAGAGTTAATTTGCATGGCGGGCGTTAATCAAGCCTGTGGAGAAGCTGGAGGTTGAGCAGATCAGCCGGCAGACACATTACTTTTCCAATAACAGAGTCATTCACATTCTGTCTCCCCCACCGGCACCCCTCTCTCCCTCCTTCCCCCAGACAGGAATCCTATTTTCTCAAGCTAGTGCCCTGTCTCCCTCTGTTCATCAAATCACATTTCCCTGCTCCTCTGTCTGCCTTCTCCTCTCCTGTTAGGACCCTCCCTCCCTAACTACCTCCTTTCCTAAACCTCCCTCCCTCCCCTCTTTCCTCCCCCTCTCCTCTTACGTCTCTCTCTTCCTGAGATATTTTTATCGTAGGCCACCTGTGAGAGCATAATCACACTGCATTATTAATCACCTCATTCTGCTCCCATGACTCTCCTACTTTACAGCTTCTTCTCCACTAACATCCCATCTATCTATCTATCTATCTATCTATCTATCTATCTATCTATCTATCTATCTATCTATCTATCTGTCTGTCTATCTGTCTGTCTGTCTTTTCTCTGCTTATTGCATCTCAGCATTTCAGTGTATGAAAGATATTAAATGTTGAAAAAAAGAAAGACAGAAAGAAGTCAGGGGAAGAGAGAACTGAGCAGGTGGAGCAGCAGCTTCTCTCAGTAGGCTGGATTGATTGTGATTACCGAAAAAGAGCCGCTCTGATGGAGCTCACTGAGCTAATAACACTGTAGACCTGAGAGAGACAAACACAGAGAGAGAGAGAGGGAATGGTGGAAACAGAGAGAGAGAGAGGGAATGGTGGAAACAGAGAGAGGGCCAGAGAAAAAAAAAAGAGAGAGAAATAGAGAGAGATGGAAACTGAGAGAGTGATAGAGAGAGGTAGGCACAGAGTGACAGAGAGAGAGAGAGAGAGAGAGAGAGGGACAGAGAGCAGGCTGCATTGCATTCAGTGTATAATGGATAATGAATCCTGGAACTTTTCCATTATAGTGAGAGCAGAGAGGAAAGAGCAGAAGGCACAGTCCCTTTTAACCTCTCCCCTTACTCTCTCGCTTTCTGCACACATGCAGACACATACACAAGTCGCCTGTACCGCTAGTCTAGTTACACCAGCCTGTTGTCTGGGCTTGATTCCCTTCCCCTGGAGGCCACAGCTCTTTCCAGTAGGAAAATTGAGCATGGCTGCACACCTGGTACCCCAAAAAATCAAGATGCAAGCTTTGTCCCAATTCAGGAGCCAGGTCCTTCGAAGAACGAGCGGAGAAGGCTAGGCTGAATATGCACAAACTCCAAATGAGAGCCAGTTCCTGCCCATACCCTCACGAGACCAAAACAGCTGTTACTCCGGTCACTCACTAGTTAGCTGCTAACTTACAAGAGTAAGTTAACGTAGCTGGCTGGTTAGATGGGCAGATAAAGCTGAGGTGGACATCATTTAGCTACCTAGGTATTTATGTTGAAAAATATGAAGACACCTGTGGTAACGTATCGCTTACTTAACATTACAGTTTTAGCTAATGATTTTAACTAAAACCATGTAAATTCTTCACCTTCAATGGTTTGCATTGGACCTGCCTCCATTTTGATAGGAAAAAAAATGACCGCATCTTTAGGTTGCATTTAGAGGAGCCTCTGAAATGGGACAGCCTTCATGACCCACTATGACATATTTGGTCTTGAAATGCATCCTTCGAAGGACCTGGTCCCCAAAATGGGACACAGCTGCAGTCTCGCCAGCCTGCCTCTCTAGGTGTGTGCCTGTGTGTGTGTGTGTGTGTGTGTGTGTGTGTGTGTGTGCCAGCGTGCAAATATCTTTTGTATGAGTGTCTGACTGTGTTTAAGCATGCATGTCCACGTGCATTTGTGAGTAAACAAGTCATTGTGTGTGGGTGAACTTTTCACGCGCGTGCATCCCACACACAGAGGGGCGCGCAAGAGAGAGAGCAAGTGAGACAGAGCAAGCTGGAAAAAAAAACCGCAATAGACAGACGAGACGAGATGATGGCAGCGAATTCCATCTTGCCGTGTTTGACGCGGTATTAGAATTCAGGCCAGGACACAGTGGAGACGGTGCAGGCTGGCTGGCATGCCGGAGCCCGGTGACACACTTGAAATTGGACTGCCATTCTCAATTCCCATGGCCCTCTCCAAGGCACAGGACCTCACACACACTAATTGTCCCTCATGTCGATATTTGGAGGGGTGGGAGGTGGGTTGTCGTGGTTCATGAACAGAATCCAAAATCTTGAGGATTTATTTGACCTGGCATGATGACCTAAGGCAAACCTAAGAATTTAAGGCTAAAAATATGTGGGACCTTTGAAACCCTAGCGCTGTGGGCCAATGACTAACTTGTCCTTCCTTATATACTGTTGCCCTGGAAACAGAAACATAAGGTCCTTGGCCTATACAAAACACTTCTTTCCCTTCACACTGCTGTCAGCTCTCCTTTTAGGATGACAGACTGATTTGTTTTTTTTGTCAGTGTAGACTAGAAGATTGCACTTCATGGTGAACTTGATAATATAAACAGTGCAGATATCATCACGCAGGGGATGTGAAGACCTTTCCCTTCCTGTGACTCGCTCAAAGGACAGAAATGACAGGGAATAAAAGAGCAGAATTCTTTTCAACTTCATACATACCTCGAGAAATAGAGTCACACTGTGTTGAGGTGGCAGCCAGAATCACTGCCCATGGAAGTGGAGCAGGATAAAATATGTTGTTGGTAAGTTTGTAAACTGAACTATTCCAAGCTATTGCTGTCAGCGGATTTCAGTGAGCTCACTGACTCTTTGAACCCTGACAGACACAGGAAATAAATAGACAGGCAGGAAGGTCAGGGTTCATCTGGTGTCGCCTGTGAACCAGTGACCCGGTCAAACTGGACACCACCACAGCCACCAAAACAGGAAAAGGGACGGGCCGGGCTGG
>OMKK01087435.1:0-12299 GCA_900302305.1 Polymixia japonica
GTATGTCAGGGACTCGCACAGTTTGAATACGAGGGCTAGCATATCAAATCTTAAAATACCTAACCTAAAACGCAAGGTAGGGAGAAGTACATTCCTCTATAGCGGGGGGGAGGAATGGAACAAAATCCCAAATGAAATTAAATCTGCCCAGTCTGCAAATGGGTTTAAAAGGCAATTAAAGAAATGGATGCAGAGTAGGTTAGTAGGCCTATAGGCTATTCAATTTGGATGGGAGTCCAATCTGAGAACTTGTATTGTTTATTATTTTTATTATTATTTTTGTTTAGTGGCGTTTTAAAATGAAACTTTTATTGTAATTGAAATGTTTGAATGGTTAGATTGATTATGTATTTGATTAGCAATGTTGTAATAGGAGGAGGAGCAAATCTGTCCCGCCTTTCCTCTGCCTGCCTTACCTTGGGACCACAATGGAAATAAGCCTTAGGGCTTTCTTGTGTTTATCCTGATGTTTTTTGTTTTAATACTACACAAGTGTGTAATTGTATTAAGAATTATGTCAAATAAAATCAATCAATCAATCAAATAAGTGCAAAGAAAGTGCAAAGAAAAAATGAATCATATATCCAATACTGTCAAAATTGATTTTTAACAAGATTAAATATTTCAGTACAAAATGTATTCATTTTCAGCTGATGAATGGGGTTTTGATCAATAGTCACTGTGTTTTATCTATGTCCTCCAGGTATGCTCTTGGTATGTGGGGGTCTAGTGAACGGACCATATGCTCTTATCACTACTGCTGTGTCTGCTGACCTGGTGAGCACTGCAGAATCACAAGCCTTTCTCATACGTCTGCTTTTCTGTCCCTGCCCTCAAGTGCTACCATCACAACTAACACAGTCATACCACATAACAGTTTGCATAGCCCCCTAGGCCATATTGTGCTTGGGTGGGGGTTGCATATTGCTATGCAGGTCTGGTTTTTGCATTTGTATATACATGTATATGAATATTCATTTCTCCCTAACCGTGCCTCAATTCCCCAAGTTTTGCATGACTTCCTCTTCTCTTCTCCTCCTTTTCTTTCCAAAACAGTACAATTAATATGTATCTCATGCTTATACCTAACCTAGAATATCTCTCTTGTAATAGGGAACACATGAGAGTCTGAGAGGGAACTCCAGAGCATTGTCAACAGTAACTGCAATTATTGATGGCACTGGGTCTGTGGGTATGTATGGAATGCCTTTATGGATTGATAATCTTGATGTTGTCTCAGTCATCTTTAGAAGTGGTAAAGTTAGATGTTGCGTAAATACATATGTACCTAATAGTAACATAATTGTCTTATACACAGCTGTACTTCTTATAGGGTGCAGGCACAATGCAGGAACATCCATATATAAAAATGACCACCAAATCTCATAGATCAATCTTAAGTTAATAAAAAAAAGTTTTTATAATTAAATCGATCAACATGTTTCACATTGTTGTATCTTCAGGTTGTTTACAATACCTTTGACATTTTTTCAGTAGGTCTATAATACGCAACAATTTATCTCTACTTATATATACATCTATTCTTAGTATGATAAAATTAAGTATAATAATTACATTACCTACATTCGGCAACTAGGGGCAGTAGGCGATTTAACTTGCCAGGCCCCTCACCATCCCTTCAGTTCTGACCTGCTTCTTTATCTTGCTATCACTGATAATTGCGATATTAGAAACTTTTCCCAAGGTTTTTTGTGATGGGCTAGCCGGGTAGTTTTCCATTATCATGTATATTTGAGTTGAAGCCAATGCTCTGCTGGATCTTAAGGCCGTGTTCGCTATGTGCCCTCTAGGTGCCGCCCTTGGTCCACTGTTAGCAGGCTTGATATCTCCTTCAGGATGGAGCAACGTATTCTACATGCTCATCTCTGCTGATGTATTGGCCTGCTTGGTCAGTGGTGATACATTAGCAATTTACTCATCTTATCAGGCTCTCTATTATCTATATTTGTATTTTCTTTAACTGAAACATACAAGGGGTGGAACAGTATGTTTAGAAAAATGTCGTTCAGAATGTGCAAGTTGCAAAATAACATTTTAGTTGTATAATAGTTACCTTGTTTGTTTCATTGAATACACAATAAAGCAACTTCCATTAGATTAAAAACTGAGGTACCAACCAAATTGTGAATTTTGTGAACTGCTCTACCCCTCTAAAAGCTCAATTTGACAGTCAATTTAACAATAACACACATCATATTATAAGAATGAAGATTGGTCTGTTTTTCAATTCTGCTTCCATTAACATTTTTCTGCGTGATTGTACATAATTTGACTGATGATCTTAGATATAGTTGTGCTGTAGTTTTGTAAAAAAAGAAAAAAAAAGAAATTATGGATTGTGTCCAACTGAGGCCTGACAGATTGTTTCTCTTTAGTTTTTGTCCAGGCTTGTCTACAAGGAAGTGCAGGGCTGGTGTGGACACACCCCACGAATGAGAGGGTGAGTATTTCATAATGGTACCATTGATAACATGATAACATTGGCAAAAGTATGATCAGTTTGGTTTTTGGCCACATTGTTAGGTTAGGTATAAACATGTATACATTTAGATACAAGTATTCATTGTACTGTTTTGGAAAGGAAAGAGAAGAGGAAGATGAAGTAATTGAAGCAGTTAGGGTGCAATGAATATTCACATACAACACTTGCACATACTTGTACATACAAATACATAAACCAGACCATGCAATATATATTTTTCTGCCCAAACTAAAATTAAATAGTATTACCTTTGTAAACCCATTTCAACTACATCAAAATCTATGGGGACTATGCCTCCTGACCAACTCAAAATCTGTTCAGACTATCTCAAAATCTGTTAAGACTAGGCAGTCTCACCCCAATCTTGGAAATTCGTTTAGATACAAAAACTGTTAAAATCAAGGTAAAAATTTAGGGCTATTTTGTCATTAGCCATTTAGTGAACAATGTCATAGCAATGTCCATCTTTCAAAACTGATTGAACCTCATTGAGACTGCAATGTGGACTATGAGATTTGTCATGCATTGAGGTCAGGAGGATCTGTGATGCCTCTGGAGGGCAATACAATCTGATTATGTTACCACTCAGGAGCACATCAATAAAACTGTAGATTTATTTGGCCTGCTTAAGCCCGACTGGTAGTGAAATCATACTTTGTAGATTGATCAGAAGTTATCAATTATAGTATGTTGAAATTGTATCATTGGAACAGTGTGGTTGATAGCTGAGCAATAGAAGCAACAGAGGAAGAAAAAGTTTATGTCAAACTGTTCAAACATCTATGGGCACATTTCCACTTATAATCAGATGTTACCTGGTTAAGGCTATAGCAACTGTTAAGTTAACATATGTGTCTGATTTCTTTCATTTCTTTCATAGGTTGTAATCAGTGTAAGTATAACTGGGTAAAACACCTATATTTACTCTCAGTCTTTAAATTGTTTTGTCTATGTAAACTCCTTAGCCAAATTTGTATTCAGTTTTTAAATGTGCGCATGTGTCAAAAAGGCTAGAGAGATGAAGTTGACCCAGATGCAGTGATGTGTTTGTTCAGGCAAACAACAACACAGCAACACTCACATGTTATGGCAAGCTGCTTTAACAAATAAATTGTCATAACAAATAAGTTGTGATATTACAAATTACAGGCATCTGCAATTCAATTATGACTAGTGATAATTCAAATTTAAGATGTCTATAATGTAGTTCTGACTAGTCATAATTCTGATTCAAGGTATCTATAGATCTATTTGCTGACAACGTCATGACAAATATGCGCACGCATCTTTGGGGCAAAAAGGTATGTTAAAGTTGTGCAGTAGGCTGTGCTAATCGCAGTGAGCAAGGATTTAAATTCTTTAGTATTCCAAGTGGATCTCATCCATTCAAAACAAATAGAAGAAGGTTGTGGCGCCAAGCCATAATGAGCGGATTGGGGCAGTGATGGACGGAAGGGTTATGAACGTTTGTGTGGAGCCCATTTCATTATCAGGTAGGTAACATTAATCTTGCACACTGTTAGAAAAACAAATGTTTTTTCTGCTTTCTGCCCCAAGGCTGTGTGCGCATCCAGTTTTGTTTGTATACAGCAAACAGGTCTATAATGTAATTATGAGTCAATGTTATCAAAATTACATTCTGACTAGTCAAAATTACATTATGGCTAGTTGCTATTTCAGTTTAAGATATCTGCAATTCATTTTTGACTAGCCATGATTTCATTTAAAGATATCTATAATGGATGTTAATATAATGTTAGCATATTACTTTAAGATATGTATAATTAATTTATAATTAATGAAAATACTACAAGATACCATTAATTCATTTTTGACTAATAACAATAATAATGATCGTAATCCATATTTTGATTATGACTAGTCATAGTTCTAATTTCAGATATCAATAATATTGGTTTATTTATGATATATAAAGTGTTAAAATGTATATCTTTAATCTTATTTTGACGCTTCAGAACTTCTTTATGGATATGTTGACTTGTAATTGTTAGTTAATAGTATAAATATCATTACAGATATCTCAGCACTTTTTTACTAGTAGAAATTCAAATCATATCAAAAATTACATTCTTATTAGCTTAACTGGTTTAAACTTGATATTGCAAGGTGTGCACAGCTTCAGTCTTAAGCATAGTTAGATTTGTTTCAACCAGACAAATCAATGATTTATTACAAATAACATTCCAAGCAAAATACATTTCCTATACTGACCATCTCTGTTTTAACATAACAGTGTATTGTGGAACATTCAAAGTCCTGGCATTTGGTCACCGTTTCATGGATTTACATAAAAATCGGTGTGAATGTTCCACATAGAGTTCTGAACAGGTTATCCAAATGTCGTTATGATTGTTTGAACCCAACCCAAGTTATAAGCCATTATGTGATAGGCCACACCTACATGTGCCAATCGCAGCCAAACTTTGGACTTTGACAAATGCTTGCCCAATAAGCATGTGCACCAGAATTCGTGACATTATGAGAAACACATTTTTGCCATTTGTCACGCCCCATATTGGCACAATTTTAAATAATTGTGCAGACATCGTTGTCGACATTTATTTTGCATATTTATCAAGTTTTTGGTTCTGGATAATTTTTCTGTTTTTTGCACTGAAACATCTCTGTATTGGCCAAATCTCATGTCTCATATCATTTACCATCTCACAGGAATTTGCACTAGAAAATCTTTAGAAGGAAAATAATAATAACTAAAGGGTAAAGTGTGCTTGCCCCTTTTTCTGTCCATGCAAAAATAGGGGGTGAAAAAAATTACTTTTATTTTTAAAATATTTTTTACAGTGACTTTCATTTTCAAATGCATCTCCAGCGTGTCTGTACTCCCGTCTGCTCCAGGGTCCTGGGTGTTTGTTGTACCAGACCCAGGAGTGCCAGAGTAATGAAACTATCACATAGATATTTACATTGTAGGAAACAGAAGGGGTGAACATTTTGATATTTCTATCTTTGTCAACTAATATCAATGGCATGGATTATGAGCCTTGTATCCAACAAAGGTGATGGTTAGATAATGTTGCTAGGACTAACCCAGATTTCCAGGGGCTGGTTGCACCACCTCACACTAAGTTCAAACTTAGCCTAGTTATAGCGTAAGTTACAAATTCCACATTAGCCTATGAAAATTAAAGCTGTTGCACCACACAAATTAGTTATAACTTATCCCTAAGTGACAACTGCATATTTACACAAGCCCTTAGGCAGCAGTAAAGTCTATTTACAATCGCAAACCGTTTTGATTCCATCGATGAATTCATTTAAAACAACGAACAACCCCATCTTTGCCAACACGTCTTGCAAGATAGATTACATCAATTGGATATTTATGATGATGTTGACATTTATGCGCAACATGAGATGTATAAACAATCATAAACAAACGGACATTACAAGGAAATTGGCAGATACTCATTGATAGACACTCCTGCCTTAAAATATGACCAAGAGTCTAGGCTTTGTGTTCACAATCTTCCTCAGGCTTTGTTATGTCCCCGGTGTCGAAATCAGGTACATACAAATGTCAGGAAACTCAATTCCTGGCCACAATTAAATGTCCATAGACCAATGATTCTTCGGTAAGTTCAAAAGATCATTGTTGATTTTGATCGCCTTTAGAGGATAACCTTTTTAGAAGATAATTGTTTGTTTTACTCCTTTCTTTTTTTTGTTTTTGCAGTTTTCCCTATTAACAGCAGCCATAGTGAGTCATAGTGAGTTGTTTTTTTGTACTCGATCTGAGTGAGGAAAGGGGTCAACCTCTATAGACCATTTGTGTGTGTTTGCTGTCATCTAGTGGTTCGAAAAATGCCACAACAAAATGGGCGCAATCCAGTCAATGGGTTCGCTGTCACCTTTGGCAACATATTAAAATGCTTGGCAGTCACACTAATAACAAACCAGCACAGAAACAATAAGGTTTCAGCCCTACAGGCTTGAACCCCTATGAATATAACACTAGTAACCTTGATGGATTAAAAGTTAAAAAGGCTTGCCATACATGTCATGTTATTTGTGAGTAAATTATGGAGTCTTCTGCTTTTAGCTAGTTTTAGCTAGTTTCTTCGAGTTAAGGTGAATAATATTTCTTGTTTCTCTGCTGCGAGTCATGAATCCTGTTTTTGTTTTGGAGGTGTGGTCTTCAACACAGGTCTACTACTAACCTGTCACACCAAAGCCAAACAGTCTCAATACGGGTTAAACCCTGATCTGTATCATGCGCCGTAAAAACTACACAGCTTGACTCTTTCACAGTCGCAGCCTTTCCAGGTCTGACCTGGGTTCTTGCTTTGTTGTGAAAGGAGTATGAGAGTAACACTATTTGAATTAAGGTGTTATTTGAACAAATCAATGCAAACAACAAAAAAGACAAAAGAAAATGTTCCACCATGTTTCTTCTGATATTGTTATGGCTGCAATTTGAAGCTGATTGTATTACATTGCATTCTCTGAGTAAACTAAACTGACTTTTACACAAACAAGTATACACCTTAATGAGGAAGATTGTGTTACTTCAAACCTTATAAATGCATTAACCAAACTGTCACGTTAAGCTGATTGCTGTCATTCATCCAACATGATTAAACCTAAAATGTTGACGCTGCTTGGTCGGGGTTGGTCGGGGTTGGTCGGGGTTCGGCCACAATCGCATTAATTGAAGCCTGACAAGATGGATTCTCGTGATTGCGATTCTTGCGGTGAACTCGTGATCTTGCGAATCCAGCTGCCTCGCAAGGTAACGTTGGGCCCATTATCAAACTTATTTTTACCTTTTGTTTCAGGTTCAAGGAAATCTGAAATCCACACACCTTCCCAAATGGTTGCCAAAAAAGGAAAAAGGAAGTAATGCTGTATAACAAAATCTACCTAATATATAATGAACATTGTTTTACTATTCAGGACTAATAGAACCCAAGCCAGCAAAGGAGTTTAAATGACAAATGAATTATCTTTTGTATTGTGGGACACAGAGAAAAATAACAGCAACATTTATATCTTGTCTCATTTTAAACAAAGAAGACTTTTTTTTTTTTTCATTTGCTCGTGTAATTATCCACTGACCTACTTGTGTATATATTGATATTTTATCATTAAAATGAACATACCTTGCATTTTCCTTTACGTGCTTATTCCTGTTCAGGGTGACGGGCTGGACTCTGTCCCTGCTTACTTTTAGCGTGAGACTGAACACCCTGCATGGAACACCAGTCCATCACAGGGTCACTACACATACACACACATACACACCATTCACACCTATGGGCATTTTAGAGTTTGGTGGTGGGAGGAACCCGGGGTAACCAGCGGAAATGTTGCGCTATATATGAAGTCCTGTATGTCCGTGTATCGTGTGTGTTAGTTTATTCTGTGCCACTTGTTCTGTCATGCCACTGGTACCAAGACAAATTCCTTGTGCTCTGTACTCAGCAATTACGTTTTTATGAAAATTAAGAAATCCAAACTCGAGAAAATGCAAACTCGGCACAGACAGATTGGGAATCTAAGGTCTCTGTACTGCAACACAACAGTGCTAACCACTGAGCCACTGTACCAACCCACTAGTGCTGTATCTATTGCTCGTGGGTCTGTGGAGAGCTAGCTTAGATTTTAGAGGAACTGGGGCTGGGTAAGAGGGTATAGCACTGGGGTCGTCATGTGAGCATCTGCCATCCACAACACCTCCGGAAGGCTCTAGAGTATGTTCTGGTGTCTCAGAATACCTCTGCTCTACACCTGCTCTCAACACTGATCAGACCTATACGCATTTACAGTACAAAAACACTACTCATTACTTATCTATTTCCTCACTGTTGATCTCAACAACAGTAAGCTAAAGAGCCAACTCTCTTGGCTTGAAATGGCTTGATCAGCAGTTAAGAAACCAAATAATAACAACAATCATAGGCTAAAAGGACAGCTGACCCTCCTGGTTTGAAACCATTTTCTTCAGCTGTTTAGAAATCTAATTTGTGACTAATGTTCAGTCTTAACCAGGAAGGACATTTAGAGAGGACCAGTCTGTAGTTTGTTGTTTTCATATCAGATGGAGTGAGGGTAGGTTTTTTTCAAAGAATAGTGACTCTAGCTAGCTTGATAAATGATGGTAAAGTCGAGTAAGTGCTTAGCCCACGTCATGGCTTTTGTTTGGTGGTTTGTAAATAAAATCAACTTTGCGAGTTAACAGAAAAATTGAGCATCATGTCGGCCACATTTAACAAAGAATGTAATGTATCTGCTTTTGATGATGTGATGCTGTGACAACCGGAGACCTAGGGGGATAGATAAGTTTAGAAACGGTGTGATGACGAAGTCGGTAATCTTTGCTACGCAAGTTTTGTCTTTACTTGTGTAGACCTATAAACATGTATTCTGAAGTGTTTTCTTACATCATAACTGCGTGAAAGATTGGACTGCATAAATACATTTATGGACAAGGTCACTTAACTGTGACCTCAGTAGTGATTCCAGACAATTTTACATGAGAGCTTAAACATGAAATGGGTAGTAAGGAGCAGGGTGTTGCTGTGTGTACTCTACTGTACGTTGCTATTTAACCATGTGTTGTTCTACACTGCATGCAATGAATGACCCCACAGCCTGTCCTGAGCAGCACACTAGCTCTCTGCTATCATAAGCCCATTTGGTCATTGCAAGCAGGAAAATGGCACAACACAGCATAAAATAGAAAGTTGAAACAAGTCGTTTTCATATCAAATCTGAAAACCGCATTCTAGTCAGTAGTTTTAAAAGAGCACCAATGAACTTAAAGGAGTGTAAAATCTATACTGAGTAGAAGACTAATGCGAGGAAAGTAGTCTACTATAGTCTACGTTGTGACATTCCAGATAGTTCCAGATTCCAACCCCAATGACATACAAGTACACTTATACCCTTCACTCTTAACATCCAAACCACATTTCTACAGATACTCAGCCTTGTATAATAGCACATGTGATAGATACATCAGATCTAGTGTAACAATCATTTTACCCAGGATAGGGAATGCAATCTATCCGTTTTGTTACATCTTGTATTAGTAAAGCATCTCGTTAGTAATAACTTTATGACCCCTAATAAATCTAATCTTTTCCCTAATCTTCCCTAATCCCTAATCTTTCTAATCTAGTCATTTGAGAGATAAAATGATCTGTTTATTAACCTAGAGTGGAGAGTGCGCGCACATCCAGCTTAGTACAGGTGCAGGGTAAAAAGTCCGTCAAATCATAAGAAAAGTATACTGTTGCTGCTGCTCCCAGTGACTTTATTTGGCGTACAACGTTTCGACCGTATAGGTCTGTCAGATGAACAGAACTGCAGGATGGGAGGGGATATATACCCCTGAGAATGGGCATTGCCCTCAATTATCCAATCAGAGTAGGTATACATACAGCACATTTTTTGTAAATACAAATTGCAATGTATAGATTTGTCACAAATAAATATATACAACATCCAAATCTTGTAACTACAGACCATTGTATATTGATACTGTGAAGTGTAAATGTTATATAGACAATCTAGAAAGAGCAGTAAGATCAGTATCACAACTGTATCTGAGACATATCAACACCTTCCCCCCACAGTCTGTTCAAGTGCCACCCAACAAATAGTACAATAAAAGTTTTTACAAAGAAAGAGAAACGGAGTAGTCTCCATATCACCAACTGTAAACAAGCACAAAGGTGAGTCAGACAGAGTATTTAGACTGATTACATCATAAAAAAGGCTTACGGTCAAACTCTTCATTAAGTCCATAGTGTTGAGCGTGTGTATGTGGAAGGTTTCACGTTGTAAGAGTAATCTTTCGTAATTGCCACTTCTAGGTGGCCGTTCCACTTTTTCAATGCCCACATAACGTAAAGAACTTATGCTGTGTCCTGCTTTTTTAAAATGTAGTGCCACTGGGTTTTTTTCATCACCACACCTAATGTTGCTACGATGTTCACTGGTACGCGTGCGTAGTGCCCTGCAGGTTTTACCAACATATGCAAGGCCACAAGGGCATTTAATTAGATAGACAACAAAAGTAGTGCTACAGGTAATGGCCCCACGGATCTTCAGATGCTTGCCACTATGTGGATGTGTGTAAGTCTTACATTTTGTGGTGAACCCACACTGTGCGCAGGCCCCACATTTGTAGTTCCCATCTGGGATGTGGATGGTTCCTGTGTGTCTGCTAGCGGGTATGTGGGCTCTCACTACCTGGTCTCTAATATTGGGTGGGCGTCTGTAGACCAGCCTGGGTGGCTCTTTAAAAACATTAGTCAGCCTTGGGTCAGATGGAACTATGTTACTACTGGGGAGTATTTGGTTATGCATAGGGTGGGATTGCTCTTTTTTGTTATGTTGTTTGTCTGTAGAGATTCTTCCTGGGTTACAGTACTGAATCTATTCGCTGCAGAGTCAATCCATGCTTGTTTATATCCCCTATCCAAGAACCTTTCTTTTAAATTGTTAGCTTGATGTTCATAACTCACATCAGAACTGCATATTCGTCTGACCCTGTGAAACTGGCTTACAGGCAGGCTCTTAATGAGATGAGTTGGGTGAAAGCTGTCCCCCGTAGAAGGGTGTTCCTGTCTGTAGGTTTTCTGTATAGATCAGTCTGTAACATGAGGTCTTGTTTGATAATCTTGACATCCAGGAAACTTATTTCCTCTGAACTGGATTCAAGGGTGAAGTTCAAATGCACATTGACAGCATTTAGGTACTGATGGAACTGCCTAAGAGTGTCAGCAGTCCCAGTCCAGATTAAAAATATGTCCTCAATGTAGCGTTTATAGAGAAGAATATTAGAATAAAACCTGTTTTCTTCTGGGTTCAGGACAAATTTATTTTCAAACAGACCCATATAGAGGTTAGCATAGTTGGGAGCCATGGTGCTTCCCATTGCAGTTCCCTTTGTTTGTAAATAAAAGTCATTCTTGAAGAGAAAGAAGTTAGAGGTAAGGACTAGCTCAGTCAGGTCAGTAACACATTCAGTGCTGGGTTTACTCATAGAAGGCATTTGATTCAGGAAAAAAGCTACTGCGTCTATATCCCCACTGTGTGGGATGTTTGTATAGAGGCTGGTAACATCAAAAGTGGCAAGGAGGCAGTCCTGTTTAGGTAGTACAGTAGATTTCAGTTTATTAATGAGATCTATGGAGTCTCTTGTGTATGATGGCAAAGTCGTCACCCATGGTTTCAAACATTGATCAACAATGGAAATGTTGGAAGTCAGAGACCCTATGCTGCTGATAATAGGCCTACCCACTAGGGGAGTCGTAAGCGATTTGTGAATCTTGGGTAGAGTGTAAATCACAGGTATAATGGGAAAATCATTCATCATGACCTCAAATTCAGACTTTTTGATGTCACCCGATTCCAGCCATATTTTCAATCTGTCATAAACATTACTCTTAAAGCGGCTCGTAGGGTCGGAGGACAATTTTATGTAGAATTTGGTGTCATTCAACTGTCTGTACATTTCAGATTCATAGTCCGACAAATTCTGAATAACGACAGCGCCACCCTTATCTGCTGGCCGTACAATTAGGGTGCTGTCGTTGCGTAGGGCAGTCAGGGCTTCGCTTTCCTTTTTGGGGTAAGTTGTTATGTGTCTTATATTTGTTTTTATTCTTAAGTATAGACCTCACATCTTGCTCAACTAAACGACAGTATGTCTCCAGTGATGCGTTCCTGTTCTTGGGCGGGATGTAAGTAGACTTTTTCTTACATTTAGTAAACTTGGATATACTGTCACTGTTAGAAGACAAAA
>OMKK01087437.1:0-14951 GCA_900302305.1 Polymixia japonica
TCTCTCTCTCTCTCTCTCTCTCTCTCTCTCTCTCTTCCTCTTCCTTTCCTCTTCGTCGTAGTACGTCGCAGGTGTCAAAACAACACAATAGGATATTAAGTCTCAACGGTCTAATCCAGGAACCGGCTTGTTGTGAAATGATTGAGGACAAGTGGTAGCTTGGATGGGCATGTCCCAGCTCAACCAGTTAATGCTCATGCCATCACACCTTCATGGGTTTGTATTCTACTGAAAGCTTGTATCTCCAGATTTGAATATGCCATTTGACTTTTAAGTACTATGGGTGCGTACCTTTTAAGTCATATCGGCGCTATTAGGAATCAAACCTCAACCCCTTTCAGTATTGGTGCTATACAGGAGATATACAGGGATATGCCTTTTTTTTTAACATGATTGATGGTTAGCTGTTTCTTACTTGTAAAATAACTCATGACCATTGGGCATGGACAACGCAGTGATGATACTATATAAAACTGCAATACCTCAGGTAGACTTTGTTAGCCTAGTCCTTTTCTGTTATGTGTATGATTTAAGAAAATATATATTTTGTTTTTTAAATGGGCCTTGGCTCGCTGTTTCCTTGCTAGGCTGTGAATATCCCCATTCATACTTAATGGAAATGTACATAACATCAGAATGTTATCCTGATATAATCTGCACAAATACTATTTCCATACTTGAGACAGCAATGTCATTCTATCAGGTGGTGTCATTGAGTTTAAGTACCCTTGAATTAATATGACTGGATCCTTCCTGTGTGTTTCCTGAGATATGCTCCTTGATGACCTTCCCTGTTCTTCCTTATTTTTCACATACATATATATATATATATATATATACAGTATATTTATTTATATATATAGGAGATATACAGAGGTTCTGTAGGACTTCATATTTGATCTAAACTGCACATCTCTGTCTCTCTGCCTTTACGCCTTTACCTCCATCTCTGCCTTTCTGTCTCAGCATCTGCCTATGTCGCTGTCTCTCCGTCCCTGTCCATCTCTCTCTGTGTCCGTCTGTCTCGCCTCTCCTCTCTCCTTTGAAAAGCCATCTCCGGTCAGATAAAGGGATGTGAAAAAAAACAACAACAGCCTTGCCTGGAATCGATGCCTCTTTTAAGCATCGCCAGGCCCCATCTGAGTTATTGCAGATGAGAATCCTCCCTCCAGATGGTTATCAGAAGAATACATGAGTAGTATCTCCAGTGTACGTCCTCTGTTTGGTGACCTAGCAGAGAGAGATGCTTCTTACAGGAATAGACCAGAGGTGATGTGTTTGGGAGATGCTAACCAATGAGTTCTTACCACATGACCAATAACCCTTCACCTATGCCATCATTAGCTTCCACTGCTAACAGCAGCAGTAACAGTCAGGCAATCTGGTGGGCCCCGCGGTTTGACACATCTGATTTTGTGTTACGATAACGCCAGCCAGTTAGTTTGCGTGATTGCCAATGTTATGTGGCTAGTACCTAATATTGTCTAGTAGATGCATATGAGCGTTAACATTAGCCTTTATTTGGGTGTGGATAATTCTTCAATAACCAAGATGCCGCACGCTGTGGTTGTTTCTGACGCAACTGCAAAGCCTCCGTAGCCCAACAGAAATAATGGGATGTGTGACTCACGGCCAGCACATGTAGCATTCAGCCACTAGTTCAATATTGACATTTAATTAATGCAGCACTAGTTCAGTCAGTTCAGTATTGTTCACTAATGTGGCACAGCCATCTCCACAGAGGAACAAACACTGCTGATTATTCAAGCTGTTCTAGTGATTTCCATTACTATAAGTGTACATCTCCAATTGGCCACCTGAGGTTTTTTTTTAAAGAACTAACCCACAGAGCCTGGGATAATTGAATATATGCAATGTTTTTATTATTATTTATATTAGCTATTTTTAATATTTTCTGTTCTGTGTTGTTTTTATTTGAATTCACAGGTCACATGACTGCCTGTAGAAAATTTAAAATTTTCATATCAAATGGCAAAGATACAGGAGACACAAAAAATGTAACCTGATTATCATAATCCCTGAATAGATTTTGTAGATATCTAGAAACAATATTTCTGCGGGACATGAATGGTGAATCGGACATTGAATATGTGGACACAAGGACCCAGCATGACTCATTGGCTCATCACTGTTAGCACTACGATGATGTAACGCTCATTTGGATTTAAGTCAAACATTTAACGAGCGATAAATTTAGCCTCCAGCTTTCAGCTCTTGGTGGCATTATCGAGTAGAGCCTTGGTTCCCAGATCTCTAGCTCTCTAAATGTTCGCAAATTTCGACTGAACTGTCCACAATAAATGTGCCGACTTATTTGAACTCTGGATTGCGTGGTTTTCCAACGGTCCAAAATAAAGAATAAATTCCTGCACATTTATTCATCCTGATTTTTGACATATTAGTGTCATATTAGCTCCTATGAAGAACATCTCACTCTTACCTGCCAACGTCACAGTTAGATAATTGTGGCTTAATCTTTCTGAGCTATTTTATTAGCATACAGATTTTCTTCCCCATTGCGTGAGGCATTGTTCAGTGATGGAGCCTTTTAGTCAGCCAATCACCCCCACTTGATGTTGTTACTCACTTTATTACAAGAGAGGTGAACAGGACGCGTTGTGATGTTGAGGTAATCAACACCAAAGGCCTTCGACTGGTGTTATTATTAATTATTTTGTTCCCCTGGCTGGTAGAAATGACAATAAAACATTAGCTGCTTTTTCAGCACCTTCAATTTTATTTTTAACTTTTTTTTAGTAAAAGTAAATGAGTAAATTTGCTCTTTTTCATCCTTTTTGATACAGTTAAACACATTTACACCTATCAGCTGTCCAGTATAACTAATATAACTCATAAAACATTGTCAAATTAACACCCGCCATGCGCCAAAGGCCAGTAAAATATGACTTTGGTGGATAAATCAGCAAGGGCCACCCACCACGCTGGCCGGTAAAGTTTTGAGAATATAACAATTGAACTTGGTGACCACCGTGACCACCGTAGGGCACCATCTCACTGACCGCGAACAAATCAAATCAAAGCAAAGCAACAGCTCTATATTAAATAGGCTTGTGATTGGCTGCCTGTTGTTCTAGTCATGGTTCTAGTCCCACCAGTGGTAATGTTTCATTTTTTTCTCCCTCTGTGTCTGCCTGGATGGTCAACGTTATTATCCCTGTGTGACGACACATAGCTGTCACGAGGCCACCAAGAAGACTAAATTAAGACGAGGACTGAGACTAAAAAAGAAGAAAAAAAAAGACGGTTCTGTGAGAAGTGCCGTTACAAACACCAGAGCCCAACAGACTGTCTGGTTTACAGTCCCACAGATGAAATAATGGCGTGCGGTCTATAGAAAACATGCCCTGGAGAATTTGTAATTGTTTCATTTGTAATTGGAACTAAAACAATGAAGCTGGAGAACATGAAAGACCAGGAAAGGTCAAAGTGCCATCAAGACTGTGTGAGTGCGGAACAAGTTGCTTCCCTGCCTCGTGTCCTCATCAACTGTCAGAGCTCACAACCTTGATCCATTGAGCTAGTTCTCACTTAAAACTCTGCATCTGCTATTGTAGCTATTGAATGTTTTACTCAACAGCGAACTGATTCTATACAGGAAACATTGAAAATATATAGGGTGACTTATTTTTTTATGATTTTTATGAAGAATATTCTTATATATTTTTATGAAGTCTATTGATTAATGTGGCCAGTGGAATTTATGTCTTGCAGGTAATTAGTTTACCAGGCCTTGGCAGGTGAGCGAAGAAGCTAATTTCTGACCCTGCCTATAACCTTTCTATTGTACCTCAGCTCTATCACCTTCTCTTTTACATCAGTCAGCTTCACTTTCCTGTTAAATGGAAATAAGCAGTCATCTTTGACTCATTGACTTTTACACAATAAAAGCTTTTTAGTGCAGAATGTCACTCATTTTCTCTCTCGCTGAATAGCAACTGCTAAACAGGAAACGTGTGTACGCGGACACGTGTGTTTGTGTGTGTGTGTTTGTATTTGTTGGGGAGGGTGCAGGAGTTTATCTATTTGTGAATGTGTGTGAAACAGGAAACGGAGTAGACAATAGGCCCACCTGAGGATAATTAGCAAGGGGTCAGTGTTAGTGGAGACAGGGTCAGTCTCTCTATTTACCTTGGTCTGCCTAACTGTCTGTCTGCTGTATCTGTCTGAATATAGAAGGTTTAAAGGAAACTATCTTTCTATATTTGTCTGCCTGTCCATCACACTGTTTTATAGCAGTGTTTTATACAGATATTCCTACTTAACATGTTATATACCCAGGAATATATATATATATATATATTTTTTTTTTTTTCAAATGATGGAGCTGGCACAAACAGGGTATTAAGATTGTAAAGAAATATATTATAGGGAAAAAGGGTTTAATGGTAAAAATACTGTTGGTGACTAAAGTGTTTGCTTAGTTTGACTAAAATGAAAGCTTTTCTTTGACATTCCACTTAATTTGTCGGATTCCACCTTTTCTATGAGCGCAAAACGTTCTTCACCTCACCCTGGTTCTTACTCCATTTCTCTTCCTACCTCTGCACTTCTTCTTTTCAGTTTTTGTAATGTTGGTGATCTAGGAATTAAAGCTTATTCTACAAATTGACAATTAAAGGGGTCGATATTTTTTCAGTTAATTGTGCAAGTTACATGTAGGATTTTGTTAACCTTTGTCTTGTAGTGTTTAGGGTACGGTTCCTACACTGTACTATAACTTAGTAACTCATTCCTATTCATCCCAGTTATTGCAATTTCCTGATGTGTTTATGAAAGATTTGGTGGTATGAGGTCATATTACGTGTTGCCTCCACACGTGAATATGGCCATTGTCTTAACACGACTCTTCTTCTGTTCTTTCTGCTATGTTCTGTGCGCGTGCGTGTGTATGTGTGCCTGTGTATGTGTGCGTGTGTATGTGTGTGCGTGTGTGTAGATGGAGCGTCAGATCCTGATGCAGAACCAGATGAGAGAGAGGCAGATGGCCATGCAGATCGCCTGGTCCAGAGAGTTCATTAAATACTTTGGCACCTTCTTCACCCTGGCCACCCTCGGACTCACTGCAGGGTCAGTTGGTTGATACACAACTTCACACAAGATGTTCACATACCTTTTTCCCGTCAGAAACTCGTTTTCATGGGTTTCTCCTCTGTAGAGTGCGTAGAGGTAACTATTAAAGCAATAGGTCACGAGAGGCTGTGCTTTATACTGATTTTAGAACAGCGTACAGCATTGTTAGGCACAACGCAAAGCAGTGGTACCACACAAAGAGAGAATGCAAATGTTTAATAAATGTTTTGTTTTTAATCAATAATAATAATAATTCAGTGTTAGTCAATGTTATTCTTACAATACAATTAGCAGCTAAACAAAGGAGTAGAAAAGCAACAGTATGAATGGTGATTTTCAGTATCTAAATTAACTGTATCTCACAACAACTTCAAATGGGACTCAGAACTAAGGACAAAAAATGACTTTGAAAACATTTTTTTAGTGTACTATTTACTCAGCGATGCACTTCTTTTAAAAAGATTTTTGTGTGGCAGCTTGTATTGATGATCTGTACATGACGGTTCTAAAGCCACACGTGTGCGAGTGTGAGAGAGAGAGTGACAGTACACAAAACTAACTAGGTAGCAACATACTATATGTCATTATATTTTGTCTTTGTCGTCGTCAAAATATGTGGAGAGTGGAACATATCTTTACCTATCTCTCTCCCTTCCTTCCTTCCTTCCTTCCTTCCTTCCTGATTCCTTTTCTCAGTGCCATTAAGAGGAGGAAGCCTGGTCTGTTTGCTCCTGTTGTTCCTCTCAGCTTCATCTTGGCTTATCAGGTGGACATGGCCTATGGAACACTGATTTACCGTATGAGAGGTAAGGCTGAGTCCTCCTCACCTCCTCACCACAAACAAACAATAATATGTCTCGCAGGACTGAACCACCCAAAGGCTTTTGCTAAATCAACATTTCTCTGCAAATATTGCAAGGGGTTGGAATTGTTACCATCTTCTGCACTTAAATACTAATTAATTGCAACAATACTACAATAAAAAGTCTTATCAGACCACTTGATGTTTTTACATTGCCCTTTTGCCTACATGTTCTTTCTAGACAGAAACATGAAACAAAATGTTGAAAACTGCCTTGCAGTTTAAAAAAAAAAAAAGCAACACCAAAATCAACCGTTTTGACTGCAACAATCACACAAACCAAACAAAGACAAGTGACATCCGTTACCATATATATGGGATATATGCACCTAAATAAAGTTTTCATATTTGGTCTCTGAAATAAATAAAGGAATCTCCAACCTTATGACAAATAAGTGATTTGATTAACTTATTTGTTGTAGTTTCCCCTTTTCAGTTTGCATGTCATGTTTTGGTTCACTATTGTACATGTTAATGCGTTAACACACTGCATGTTTAAGGAAACAAACGGGTTATCAATCACAAGTTAACATGGAGAGCCTGAATGCACTCAGGTTCTATGTGTTTTGACCCTTCTATCTTCTGGAGGAAACAACTCCAGTGTTTGTCTTTAGTTTATGGTTTAGTTCTAAGTTTTAAGTTTACATTGAAAGTTTAAATGGCTCTCTTTGTAAATGTTTTAACCGAGAACTCATGAAACAGATTTAAGATGCACTCTGTAGTTATCGATTTGAAAATAAATAAAAGTGATCTTACCTGAGAAACTAGGTATCGGCGGACAGCTTCACAATGCTGTTAGCGCAGAGTTACATTGCAATCTGAAAGGCTTTCTTACAGTCTCTAGTTTGTAGTGTTAACAAAACATACAGAAAGGAGAAGGGCATAGTATTCATGGAAAAGTACAGTTAGAGGATAAATGGCAACCATTTATACTACATACCCTTGGTGTTCTCAGGAAATGCACAGTAAGCCCATAATTAAAGCCAACCGTGGCAACAATAGTTCAACTAGCCTATTAGTAAAGAGCCTTGCAACTACAAAAGAAATAACAGGTTGCATAGAAAAACATTTTTCAACAAGGGACAAACTGGCTAATTGTTTCTATCCACGTGTCTTTAGGGGAGGCGGAGAGCATCATGGTCTCAGAGCAAGACCGTCTGGACCTGCCTCATGGGACTCCAACCTTTGACAGCATAGAGAAGGCCCGCCGAGCGAAAAGCAACCTCAGCTCCCTGTTTGAAAAATGATTTGTACGTCTGTGTCCGGGGGTGAAAAATAATTGTCCAATCGGCCCACTCACCAGCGCCTTTCTCCTTATCTGATTGGCTCAGGTCTTGACAGGCAGACTCTGCCTCCTATTGGAATGTTTTTTCTGGTCTTGATATTTGATGCCAAAAGTAGTCTATTACCACTTGGTATCATTGGTGAGTTGGTACTACTCAGGCACTACAGAATGTCAACATTACTGGTGTTGTATTTGTTTCAGAATTTGCAAGAAAACAAGCCCTTGTCATTTGCCTTTTTTGCTGCTTTTGAAACCATGATTTGCACTAATTTTGTCATATCATATAGTACAATATTTGTTATTGAAAAAGCCAATCACCAAAAATGTAATTTAGAAGACTAGAATATCTATATTGTTATATTATTATTATTATTATTATTGTTTTATGGTGCGAAAGCAAACCATTTGTATGTTTTATCATTTTCTTCATTCATATTTTGACATCAAGTGGGTTTTTTGTGTTTTTGTTTTTTGTGTAAATGTGCAATGGTCACTACTACAACATGTATTTGTAACTTAAATAAAGGAGTTCTTGAATGTCTTTTGTGATGAGGTCCCCATTTATTTTAATTCTATGAACGTTGTGTGCCTCTTGATAGACAGTTTCCCCCCAAAGCTCTTTAAAAGACTATTGCATACATTTTTAGCAGGGACTGCTAAAAGTCAGCCTCTATAAGACTTAGTTTGTTTCACAATAGTATTGCGATCCCTTGAAACTTCTCTGGAGGATTGTGGTCTCAATTTTGTGTGTGTGTGTGTGTGTGTGTGTGCGTGCGTGCGCGTGCACACAGCACACCAACCATTCTCTAATAGCAAATAAATTACTCCAAGTACGTCATTATTATCCATCGAAGTGACGTGTGTGTATGTGATGAAGGGCTGGAGTTGAAGGCATAGGCTGATGTGGATACTAGTGTACCAGTGACTCATAGGATGGAGAGATTTGTACTATATAAGGTTGTCTCGTTGACCAATAGAACATAACAAGAACAAAATCTACCATAAACTTGATGACAGACTGATTCATACTGATCTTCTAACGTTTGGTTCAAGTTGTAAAGTGACTGCATGTCACTGCTAGAGAGATCCAACAAAATAAGAATATATTTGAATATTTGAAAACCTGCGCATCGAGGGCGAGTTGAGTTGATTACCTGTACAGAGAAACAAGCCGTGTCATTTTTGTTTAGTTTCAGAAAGTGAACATGCTTTTGCGAGTTACATTTGCCGTGGTGGTGGTGTGTGTCGGTGGTATGTGGTGCTATGTGGACGCCGATGCGGCGAGTAGACTGCTGGTACCGAGGGACTACGGGGTGAAGTTGTGCGGGAGAGAGTTCATCAGAGCCGTCATCTTCACATGCGGCGGCTCCCGGTGGAAGCGCTCCTTACCGGAGGACGCTGGTGAGTTACTGCTGTTTCCTTAATATATGCGCTAACTAACCAAAGAGGGCATGTTAAAAATAGAAGTTGACTTAAGAGACCGCAGACCTCACCTCATAGACTTGAACTTTGGTCCGTCTCTCCTAACCTTTGACAGTTTCTCTTGAACTTCTACATGGCGGAAATCACTAACTATTAACTGCTACCATAATTCTGATAGGTTAATTAGGTTAGACTGGTTAATTAGACTCGCCAAGACAAAGAGGTTATAGCAGAAAAACGTTTGCGCAGCGCCTCAATTTTCAGCACAACGGACAGCTCACATCAAGATGGGCTATTGCACTAGTTAAATGCTCTTACTATGAATAATTTCAGTAAATAATAATTATTGTGACAATATAGCATATATCCTCTTCTTCCAGAGGCAGCTCGCAAATAGAGGGAAAAACGTATTTTTCTGACTTCATCCTGATTTGCCTATTTGTAGTTTTAGCAGAAATACAACTACTATTGTTTTATAAGATAAAAAGAAAGATACATTTTGTCTTAAAAATGAGGCCTCCTTTGTGAAATATTTCAATTATAAACTATGCATTGAATATTTAATTAACATAGAGACTATTTGTTTTACAACTGAGAGTAAACAAATTGTGTGTGTAACTGCTGAGGGGTGGTGTTTTGTATATGCAACAGGCATTGCAGAAAAAGACTTCAGTCACCCTTCTCTGGGGTAATTAAATAAATGAACATGTTGAAATGGTAGAGTCCCCTGTGCAAAGAAAAACATCTATAGAAAATCGTTTGTCCCTGTTGCCATAAAATATCTTAATCAGTAAGGACAGTCACGTTTTGAAGCCACTTTATATCTATTTATTCCACCCCGATTCAGTCCTTACCGTCGAGTACCTGGTGCTCATTTTAATGTAGCTTCTATTGTGTTTTTATGTAAATGTGTTTTAATCAGATCTCTGCACGTGCAAGCCAAAGACAAATCTCTGCCTTTTGTGCGCAAAAAGTATAAAAGTATTTTCTTCTCTTCTTGAATCTGCTTCTTGAATCTGCAGAGCCCTTCCAGAGGAGCTACTACAGCGACACCACAGAGGAAGACCCCCAGCCCTCTTGGCGACATGACGTAGAACTAACCCCTATCGCGACAGATATCCTTCCTCTCCGCACCTCCTCCTCCTCTTCCTCGCTGGCAGACCTCTTGGCTCTCTTCAGTGCCCTGGGAGACACCAGGAACCAGAACCCGCTGGGAGCGCTTCAGCCGTCCGCAGGTTTAGGGGACCGGGAGAGGGACCCAACCGGTGACTCAGCCAACAGGAGGAAGAGGAACTTTTCCCTGGGCGTGGCGGGGATGTGCTGCAACCAGGGCTGTACCAAGAATGACATCGGCCGGTTGTGCTGAGGGCTGTTAGAGGGAAGGCAGTGTATCTCTACTTTGGTAGAGAGATGAGGAGGTCGGGAGATGGAGAGGGGTGGATGGATGGCGGTGGGGTAATAAGAGAGGTGGGTGGAGAGGGAGAACCTAAAGTAAGACAGTTTAGAAGGAGGAGTAACTTGTTGTGGAGAGGGAGAGTGAGGGTGTTCACTTTTGCTGCAGAATAGACTGGCTATGGTCCAAATATCTTCATTAATACACGATACTGTCTAACTATACATATAATACCAGTTGTCTCAAAAGCACCGCGGCACTAAGGTCATCTATGCTCTATTTTAAGCCAGTACACAAAGATGATGTTAGCACTTAAGATGCTTTTGTAAAACTTAACCCAGGTTAGTTTGTGCGTGGGAATGCGAGTGCAGTTTATGTGTTTTCACTCAGTAGACAGGGACACACACACACACACACACAACCCTGTGTACATGTTTACTCACATCGGTTCAGGTCTGAAAGATCTTAGGTTTAAGAGTTTATTTGGTCTTTGTTGTACGAAACAAATCAGGTTTTGATCTCCTCAGTTGATCACCGTCTCTGGGCCAGAAGCACATGGTGTTATGTTTTCCCTTTGCTAATAAAACAGTTTAGATGAACAACGAAGTGTCGCCCTATTAAACTGTTTAGGAATGCCATTCAAACAACTATGTAAATATAAAATATCAAGCACTGGTGCAAAAATATGTCTAAAAATAATTAAATATGATTTTCAAGTTTATTTCAGAATATCTTATATTGTCTAACAGAATATGTGTTTATATATGATTTATATTTCTATCACTTTCTTATTTGATTCTCACTTTGTTTAATCTCTTAACTTGCAAAGGTGCAATAAACACCTCTATTCTTGCCTGCAGACTTTCTTTGGACATTCATAACAAACGCCGCACACATCCTGGACATTATCATCCATTAACGTCATTCAGACTGCTGTCAACTTCACCACATCACAACCCAGGGACAACACTACATTACATTGCAAACAGTCTCTTTCATGATGGGTCCATTTTAAACCCAGGGAGCAAGACACATGTGGACAGGCAGGTTACTGGTACTTCCAATACTGCAGGATTGTGTTGTCTGTAACGACATCAGGGAGGTTAAGTTCAGTTAGGACGCCTGACAGTGGTGTTAGTGACAGAATAATTTCCTTTTCAGTAACTGACTCAAACGTCAGAGGGTGACCAGCCTATATGACAGGGTGTGTGTGTGTGTGTGTGTGTACGGGTTGAGGGATAGGTAGGGTCACTTGCATAGGTTGTTGAAACGTATCTAACACATAAACAATATAACATTCAGATAAGAACACTGTTACAAACACTTTTGACTCAATTCTGAGGTTTATCTTTTACTTCCTGATCTCCACTGATGCACAAAAGCTAATATGACCAAGCACGTTTCTTCAGTCAATTCAGACAATTATACAACAAATTAAAAACTTGGTGGTTGCCAAAGTTTTGGTAAAGGTTTTAAGGAATAAGTAATGTATGGATTGGTCATTATATCACTGAAACACACTGAAAATGTTTATCTTTCAAGTGACAATACCAACACATGAAAGGTGAAAGTTAAAAGTTTTTCATAAAACACGTTCTGTAACATGGTACTGCAGAATGTAAAAACATATCCTGATATCCCTTCGTCACTTGGTCTTAATCTTCAACATTAAATATTCAGGATGGGATTCAAAAGATTTTCACAGTAGATATTTATAGGCAGATAATACAGCTCTAAAATATAAAAACTTATACTAAATTTATAAAATACAGACACTATCATAATTATAAAAATACAATATCTCGAGTTTGTTCCCTTCGAAGAAAAGAATGATATGATTTGTTGATATGTCCAGTTCTAGAAGAGGTTGAGGACCATCGCCGTGTAGCTTGATCAGTCAGTCAGTTCACCAATGCCGCGGTCTGCAAGTTGAATAAAACCTGGAACATTTTTTTGGTGGACCGCCTCACGACAGGAGTACTACCGTGTTTTAATAAGCCTGGCTACGAGAAGTTTCACGTTTAACGTCTCTGTTGCATCTGCACGGAAAACAGAAGGAGAGGCCAATATTGACATAGCATTAGGACATCCATTTTACTCAAAACGTCTGGCTCGATGAAAACTGTCTCCCGGCAGTAATCTTCTTGTTCATTTTCCCCTCGCCTCTCAGCGTTGCTCTGTGCCAGTGGGCACCCGGCTCGTTATTCTAGATTACTCCATTCATGTCTATAGTCTTCTTGTCCCCTACGGTGTGGTTTCTGGCACACTTCCAGAAAAGCAAAGTGAGTGTCTGCATTTGGGCATCAACAGCAGGAGGCCAGTCCAGTTCCAGTCAATAAAAGTTAGATGTGAAACTCCACAAGAGTAGTAGTTACTGTCTTCAGTTAGATTTGGCTCAGTGATGTGGAAATGACCTCTCAAGTCCATTGATTTGATTTGAGGTGCAGTCAGACGGGCAAGTCTGGTTGGGGTTTCTAGGACTGACCTACAGAGATCTCTGGTCTGTTTCATACAATTTCAAACAATGTTTGGCAATGTTTTGACCAATGTCTGCCATTGAAAAACACTGTAACAGAAATTGTAACAGTTTTTGGTATCGATATTCATTTTAAGGCATCAAAAGGTTTACAAGTTATCAAACTGTATTGAAAATCTGAATGGGATGTCTTATACTAACCTAAGGGCATTTCTATTTAAAAATCGAAATAGGTATGATATAATACTATTTAGAAGAGATAGCATGTACAAAAGCTACACAGAAAACAATTTCGCTTTACCACATAATGTGCTTTCAGTTACCAAAGCAAGTTATCAAAAAAGGTTTCCTGTTAGTACCACACTGACTTCATATTACTAACTGACATTGCAAAAATTTCAACAATGCCCAGTCCTGCCTACAGTATAAGGGAGGCATACAGCAGAGGATGTGAGTATCACATCCATCCTTATACCAGTCTCCTTTAGGCTGATAGGTTATCTGTAACTCCAGAAGAAAGGGGTTATACTTTGCATATCTATATATACCTTTGACTACATCGCTGCAGTAATCCCAAATACTAGAACTAAGTCTAGTTAAGATCTCTGCGGACTGAGCGCTTGAAATCCAGGGTTAAAGGTCAAAAGTTGAGGAATTCTGTGCTGTTCATCCCTCCTTGCTGTCCCGTATAGTGTCCACCGTCTGGGCCAGTTTCTTGAAGGTAGGCCGTTGGTTTGTGTCATCGCTCCAGCACTCTGTCATGATCTTCTGAATCTGAGTATCCGAGAGAGAGAGAGATCAAACACATTAAAAAGAAGAACAAATACAGCTACTGCACTCCATGTGCTGGGGATACTAGAGTCAGTATAACAGCCATGGATTTAGACTAGGTCTATTTTTTCCCAAAGGAGAGTTTTTTCAATTGAGAATTCTTGGAAAAAAATAAGTTGGAGATCAGAATTAGAATCACTGTTCGCTGTGCATCATTTCCTTAGATATGGCATTTTGTTGAGGTCCAATATTGCCTTCTCTTGCTTCCAATTGCTTTATATATTTTTCTAAAGGTTGCATGCTTAAAGCAAGCCTCAAATGTTTCCATCTAGAAAACAGGAAGAACCCTCTTTGATAGTGGGTTTCTGCTACTAGGCCCTGCTTTGTTTAATTCTGGGTTACACAAATTGGGTTGCAGACATAATTCTGCTGCTCCCCCACAATAATAGAAGTAGCGCTGTGCTTTCATTAGCCTAGAACCTACCCCAAGGCAAGAGAAAATTACGAGTCTTGCCAGAAAAATGAGTCTGGTATTAGGTACATAGCTGGTTTAGTGAAGCGTTATTGACCTCCTTGGGGCAGTTGTCAGGGGCCGGCAGCCTGTATCCCTGGTTCAGCAGGTCTATGAGGTGGTAGACGATCATCTGGCCCTGCTTGTCACTACCCATCTTGTCCATAAACACCTGGAAAAAGGAAACATAGTTTACATTTGGTTTGATATGAAACAGCTTGGTGAAACTGCATGAACATTTTAAAGGATGCGTTTCCTGTTTTTGAGTACATGGTAGTGGGGAAGCAACTGAGCAAACATCAACAACTTAACTCGGTGAAAACAAGTTAACTGTACTGTACTGTCAATGTAGTATAGTGTAGAGTAGTGCAGTATAGCGTAGTGTAGTATAGCATAGTGTAGATTAGTGTAGTATAGCGTAATGTAGTGTAGTATTGTGTAGAGTAGTGTAGTATAGTATAGCGTAGTGTAGTGTAGTATAGCGTAGTGTAGTGTAGTGTAGTATAGCGTAATGTAGTGTAGTATAGTGTAGTTAGTATAGTGTAGTATAGTGTAGTGTAGTGTAGTATAGTATAGTATAGTGTAGTGTAGTATAGTGTAGTGTAGTATAGTATAGTATAGTATAGTATAGTATAGTATAGTGTAGTATAGTGTAGTATAGTGTAGTGTAGTGTAGTATAGTGTAGTATAGTGTAGTGTAGTGTAGTGTAGTGTAGTATAGTGTAGTATAGTATAGTATAGTGTAGTATAGTATAGTGTAGTATAATGTAGTGTAGTATAATGTAGTGTAGTGTAGTATAGTATAGTATAGTGTAGTATAGTATAGTGTAGTGTAGTAGTGTAGTATAGTACAGTATAGTGTAGTATAGTGTAGTGTAGTATAGTATAGTGTAGTATAGTGTAGTGTATTATAGTATAGTATAGTGTAGTGTAGTGCAATATAGTGTAGTATAGTGTAGTGTAGTATAGTATAGTGTAGTATAGTATAGTATAGTGTAGTATAGTGTAGTATAGTGCAGTATAGTGTAGTATAGTATAGTGTAGTGTAGTATAGTATAGTATAGTGTAGTGTAGTGCAATATAGTGTAGTATAGTGTAGTGTAGTATAGTATAGTGTAG
>OMKK01087473.1:0-13510 GCA_900302305.1 Polymixia japonica
TCTGTTAGTGTCTATCTATCTCTTTCTCTCTCTCTCTCTCGCTCTCTCTCTCTCTCTCTCTTGCTCTCGCTCTCTGACTGAGTCTCATTGAAAGCACATGGGAACTGAATGATTAAAGAACTTTGGCTGTCGTTGACCTTAGTAGTGTTTTAGCTGTGCGGTTATGTAAGAGATTCTTTATATTTTTGGGTTTTGGAATTTGCATTGCACATTGTGTTTGATTTTGTTCTCTCACATTTGAGGAAAAGCTAACTTTATATATTGCAGGCTCCGTATTATATTGCATAACTTGCCAGACTAAATGGCAGTGAAATTCTTTGTATAACATGTGATGTACAAATAAAGTTTTAATTGATTGATGGTTTGTTTGATTGGTTGATTTGCTGGCCGGTTGGTCAGCTGATTGGTTGGATGTGTGGTTGATTGATTGGCTGGTTAGTTGTGTGGTTGATTGATTGAGTGATTGGTTGTTTGATTCATTGATCCCTGCTAGGTATCTTGGTGGCTTTGTTAGTTAATATAATTAATAGTTAATGATAAGTTGAGTGAATGAATGATTGAATCAATTAGTTAAAAGATAGTTTTAGTAGTTTTAGGTTTATAATACTTCATTGATTGTAAAATTTTAAAATATGGACACTGATAACAGAAATGTGGATATTGTTTATAGGAAACCGGAAACATGAAGATATGTTGAATAGTTGTTTTTTTCGGGGATTTTTTTTTTTTTTTTCATTTTTTACATAAGCTCTACTTAGAGAGTAATACGTGGAAACATCAATCTATCCATTATTTAAATGTCATGAATTAAGTTTCATTTGCTGTGGCTTTTAGCAGTTGGAATGGAGGTTTTAAGTACTGGGCTATTTCTACCAGACAGCTTTATAATACATGGAAGCTGATGTTATCACAGAGGGGGCAATTAAACCCTTTTTGTCTGTTTAATTTACTATTTGTGTCTCATTCTTTGAATGTCATATCTAAATGACAGCGCTTAAAAAGATGATAATTGTTAGGATGGCGCTACTTTCTGACTGCACTTAACAATTCAAGTCCATCAAAATACTGCAGGGATTACCTTTTAAAAATGAGTTGTAACTTTTTGGTGGAAGGTTCTGAATGTTTCGTGTTCTAAACTGACACTTTCTGTTCATAGTCTGCTGGCTTGTCCGGTCTTGTGACTGTGTGACTATCTGAATGTCTCTTTGTTTTTGTTTGAACATTTGTCTGTTTTCCTGTATATCTGTCATTTTGTCCATCTATTTGTGTCATTTTGTCCACATTGTTAAAAGTTATTTCTTTCTTTCTGCATGTCTGCATGCTCTCTATGTATTAACCCTGGTCCACATTGTGAACAGCCCCTCTTATCGTTCCAGAGACGCTCAGTGTAACAGGATGCTGCCGTCGGTGAAAGACAACAGCGGCAGTCACGGTTCGCCTATCAGCGGCAAACTGGAGGGGATCTTCTTCAGCTGTAACACAGAATTCAACACGGGGAAGCCTCCCCAGGACTCTCCGTACGGACCCTTTCGTTTCCAGGTACAGCTGAGTTTAGGGAATATTTGAGGCCTTTGATTGAAATCATCGTATTTCCCTTTTGCATTGTCTTTTGCATTTCATTGTTCAATATCTTGAGAAGTAATATTTGGTCAGAACACAGACAGTTATTATGTCTTGGTGTTTTTCTAAGGTCTGTAAAGCACTTTTGACCTCAAGTTTGAAACAATGTTATCAGTAGTAGTAGTAGTACTAGTTGTAATAGTAATCGTTGCAGTAGCAATCGTGGTACATGCAGTACTACAGTATTACACCAATACAGGTTATAACGTTATTGTAACATTGATTTCTTACAGGTCCAAGCAGAGGTTCTCTTCAGCCGAAACACCAACCTCTACTTTGGTGATTTCTATTGCATGTACACATCCTACCACTACGTCATCCTGGTCCTGGCTCCGGAGGGGTCCAAAGGAGACACCTTCTGCAAAGGGAGGTTACCGGCTCTGGACAGATCCGCCAACCGCTTCCTGACCTGTGTTGAACAGGAAGACGGGTTGCTGTCTTTCCGCCATGCGCAGGATGTCATCTTGGAAGTGATCTACACGGAACCGGTGGATCTGTCGCTGGGAACGGTAGCGCAGATCAGCGGGCACCAACTGATGAGCATGTCCACCGTCAATGCTAAGAAAGACCCCAGCTGCAAGTTCTGCAACATTAGTGTCGGACGCTAGCCGGATCATCTTCAGCTAGCGGCTCTCCTGTTAATTGTTGAAGTGGTGCCTGGCTGGTGGATAACAAGCGAACATCCTAAATATTGGCTACCTATTTGCAAACTAGTTGCTAAAGTGCAGGCTAACTTTATAGCTGGGTAATTAGCTAAGTGGCTCCTGGCTAATTAGCTAACCAATTAACACTAATCTACCCCCATCCCACTCCCATCCAAATCCCAGCAACGTATTTCACTGCTGTGCAAATGTATTCATATAATTTGTATAATTAATTTATTCTGATGCCAAAAGTAGCATATTGTACCTGATTGACACTTCTCAACAAAGGAATAGCTCTCTAAAACTTTCCACCGCAACTCCAAATAAAGACTTGCTCATAAGCTTAACGGTAACATTATAGGGTTGCAAGTTAGACAGGGTTTGATTGGATTGATTTTTCTTAACCATCCATGAAACAAGTTGGAAAAATCCACTTTTAAATCCTCAAATTTGCGCTAGTGTTTAAAAGTGATTCCGCTCTTTCTGGACACAATCTAGAAACTGCTTCTATCTACTTTGGCTGGTTAATGCCACATCTTTTCAGGAGTTTGCATCATACCTTAAGAATTTGAAATGGCTCCGATTGTATCAGTACGACTTGTGTTTACTATAGCCTCATGATAGCAACAAGCATGTGTTAACATACACTACACAGTTTAGGACCAAACCACAACCCCCCCCCCAGCTTACGTCCTGCACCTCCCAACCTAATTTAAAGTAGATTTGAAAATGACTGTACATGTATGACTATTTTTCTATCCAAGGGTTTGTGGAACGTGGTCGGGTTGGGAATTTAGGGGATTTCAAGAACATGCGCGTTGCGGACGAAGGGTCACGATTCAAATAAACCGGGAATCGGCTGATGTTAAAGGATACTTTTGTGTGTTAAAGGATAAAATCAGTGTTTTTAACGTGTGGGTGCTTGAACGCAGCTCTTCAGAGGTCATATTATGGCACATAATGTAGCATAATTTCAGAAAGAAAATGACACCACAGAGTATTTTCTTTTCAACTTTATCCGGGGATGATTCGCTGAGCATGCGAGCTCCTTTTCAGCAGCGCCCTGAGTCACATTCACATACAACTGCACTTATTCATGGCAGGAGATGCCCAGCAGGATAATACCACGGTCCACCACAGTCTGCTGTTGGGCCTCCTAGCGACTCAGACTGGCAGTTGAGGGTGAAGTGCCTCAAACTCTGTTGAGCTGTTGAGGGACGTGCCACTTTCATCAAATGTGGTTAGTTTTCTGTTTTAAGGGTCTACGGTAGGTTTTTAGATGCACTAATGGTTATAATGAATCAGTGCAAAATGCCTGCCCAAAACTCTCGAGAATATAATTATGGCATATTAACTCCTGTCAAGCCAAGAATGACATTTGAATCAAATGTAGCATTTTTTACTTTTTTTTAACTGTCTACTGAGTGTTTTCAGATACATCAGACCCCATTGAAGTGAGAAATCAGCACAAAACGTCCACTAAATGTCTCAGTAATGAAAATAATCTGAGGTATTACCTTATATCAGGCCAAGGATGACTTAGGACCCACATGCCAAAAACACTAATATTGTCTTTAACAAAAAAAAAACGTGTGTTCCTCTCTAAACACTTTTAACAAGCTGTGATTTAGCTTATTGACTGTTCCAGAATTACGATTAAGCTTTTTTTTTTGCCAAAGGTAACCAACCAACAATCAAGTTGCTATAGCATTTATCTATTATAATAGAAAAGCAAATGGCGACAGCTTCCTTAAGGCAAAGATCATTTGTATTTATTTGATCTAGTGATGATGCAGTATGGCCTAATGCACATTGAGGGTTTAAGACTGACTGATGTACAACGCATATGAACATTTATTTCCAAAATCTATATAGACCATTTTGGAGAACACGTTACTTTAGTCGATATCTAAAGATCAAAATTAAGTTTTTTTTCAATATCTTATAATACTAAGCTTTAAAAAGTAGCCTACCGTCATTTCTTTGGTTGTCACGTTTTCCGACTGGTAGACATCTCCTTTTTGAATGAAACTGCACGTGTTACGGTCACTCAGTGGACAACTTATACAATAAATTCTACAGTTGACTGCTATTACTGAAAACACGCTCCTTTGCTGACAAAAGTTAAAACTGCTTGAAAACTGTATTTTCAAGCATTCAACACTTAATTATGTTCAAACATAATCGCAGTTTCCAACATCAGAGAACTCTGCATCAGTTTAATTTTCAGTTTTACAACACTAGTGTGTTTAAGGCCAATAGGATTACTCAATCCCTCTAGGAACTTGCAATTTTTGCGATCACAAGGTCTTTTCTAAAGTCACCAGTTTGTGATATATATTGCAAGAGCCTGCATTTCTGACAAATTACATACCATTTGCCTCTCATTTAACAACACTCAAAAGTCCCATTTTTTTTAGAACTTTAACACTAAACTTAACAAAGCGTTTGCTGGTGAAAAGATGAATGCAACCTCTTGTCAATCGATTCGATCCTCCCACTTTCCTGGATTTACATTACAAGGGCATTCAGCTGACTCTCTCACCCAGAGCAACTTTAAAGGAAAGCTGAGGGGTTCAGTGCCTTGCTCACGGACACTTCGTCAGACACGTTGGCCGTTGTCGGGTTCAAGCCTGTGATATTTCGATAACCACTCAGCCGCCCTCCTCATAAACACAGAAACCACTGTCACTGACAGCCTAGCAAATCATTTTTCGGTCACAGTATCATAAAAACTGCAATATCCTGGAGGGATCGATTACTATGTAATAACTATCTGAATATGGTTCCATGCATATGTTGCTGCAGCATGCCTTTGATATTTTATTGATGTCCAATCACTGACTTCATCATTTTGTTTGTCTGCAGCGTTCTATGTTATTTATTCTTAAACATACTAAAACATTATGTTGTGCTGATCTAACATAATAAAGGTGGCAAAAACATGTAGATAGCAAAAATATTTATTTTCAACTTGTCTGTATAGAAAATATTCGAGCAAACCAGAATTGCACAATGTGGAGACGTACTTCTTTTTATCATAGCAAGGGAGCAGAAACCGTGTGTGTATTTTCCGCAATAAAAAGTAAAACGGAGTAAAAACACCAACACAGACAGACATGCACTGAGATCCAACATTCACCAGCTTAGAGTGGAAAACTACAGGCAGGTTTTCATTATGTTTCACCCCAAGAGAAATTTTCAGAATTTAGAACATCTTAATCGGGAAGTTGGTTCTTTGTACAGAACCTCTGAGATACATGTACATGCACACGTTTCAGCAGAGGGGTCAGAGCACAGGATCAAACACAAGCAGGGGTTCCGTGCCTTGCTCATGAACACTTCAGCAGTGACAGTAAAAACTGACGATTACAGTGATTGAACCCATGACCTTGTAGTTGTGGGGCAGTGTCTCTAGTTTTGCATTTGAATCGATTCTTTTTCTCGCAACGGGGGAAATGTTTTTGAATTTGTCCTTCGATTTCCCTGAAATGCCAAGTCAGCATCGTTACTGTTCCACACATGGAACCAAGGACCCTGAGGGGAATGCGGGTGTGTTGTTTTCAAAGGCCCAAATCGTGACTGCAGTATGCCGCCATCTCTTGAAACACTGTTGGCCCGCTGGCTTTGTGCTCACAGAATTATATTAGATTGAATATAATTTGTGTCAAATAAATTCTGGATTGTACCTTTGAATGGGTTCGAGAAATATTTGAGAGATCTTATAATGTGTATCCACCCCTTGATCGATCTGAAAAACATCCACAACAGATTATTATCCCAATGATAACCACACCTAGCATTAAGAACTTATTTGAAAGGTTTGTTTCCAAATTATTATATTTTGGGTTAAAGAAACCATTACCAAGTTCATCATTCAATATATCTAAAATATAGAGGATCGGGTTGGTAAAAGTGTTGACATTTTTTCAACCAATAATTTTTTTTAATGAAATTTCAGCAGTATGACGTAACTTGTTGCCAGGCAGAAACACAGACAGACTGTATCAGCAGAGTGCAGTAGTGGTGGGCCTTGAGCCACTTAACTGAAGCACATTATTGTTCACATCATCAATATTATATCATCTAAGTGGTATATAATCTCTGGTTTTACACGTACAAGATAAACATTTGAACCACTTTAACATTTACAGCGTTAGAAAATAATCCATGTCCTGCAGTACAGATATGACTGCATATTATTCACATTTAGGTCATTTTTGGAGTGTGAGTTCTTGGCTGTTCAGCCCTGATTTGTAGCCCTTTACCACATTGTCGCTCGGTCAGAGAAACATGTAACTCTCAACTACAGAAGGGTAAAAAACTATTTAGTCAATAGGCCAAAGAAGCTGGTGAATCCCAAAATGTCCTACGTTTAAATCATAGTCATCTGTAGCCTACAAAAGTCGCTGGTAGAATAGCCAAGCTAACCAGCCACAACCGAAATGTAGCAGCACGTCTGGCTGCTGGTTATAATTTACCACCCTGGCTGTCGATGCAAAGATCATTCCTGGACTTGGATTCTCAAAAGTATTTTACTACAATCTCAACCGCAACATATTATATTTGTTCTTATTGGGATTATTTGAGAAACCTACACCATCACAAGAATAGCCAATTATCCCAGTTCAGAAACATGCAAGTATTCTAAATGTTTTAAAATAAACTACAATACTTGTATCACGTTTTTATCTGTTAATATATTCCTATGGTCTGCATACATGTTGTGCAAATGTAAACATGAGTATGTACAGTATGTCTGCATTTGCAATTGCATATGAATCAAACACAAAGTTGGATTAAAATGCATAATGAGTTTAGGCTTTGGCAAAAAATAAAGTCCATTTTTCAACATAAAGTGCCATGTATATCATATATACAGGTAAATATAATTTCCCTTTTTCTCAATAAATGCTCTGTTGGGTCCATGTATCATAACATATTTGTTCGAATGATAAATAGATCATTGCATCTTCGTCCCAAACAGATCCTGTTCATAAATGGCTTCTTTCAAAAGCGAGCCAGACACTTTGTGTCTGGTGAGTTTACATTGCACCGAAACTACATCCTGGAACGTTCGATGATTCCAGAATAGTAGGTATCGGATCTCACCTAAGCATTCACAGAGGCTTAGCTGCTGAGCAATCCTCATGATCCTGCCTGACCCACGCGGGTGAAGCGTGGGTCTAGCGGGTACAGAGCCCGTCCCGTAACCTAAAGATCACAGCGTTGCTCTCCATAACGTGTCCATCAACAGCCACGTGTCCTGCCAAAGTGCCATTTAGCAAGACAATGAACAGCGACCTGCTCATGCATCACAAGACTTTTTGAGGGGAAACATCGGATAAACTCAAATCTAAAATCTCTATCTAAAATACAGATGTAGATGTTAAGTTTTACCAGGCAGACAGCAGATTCCTGAATCCGGTCGTTTAAAAAGTAGGCATGTCTACCAATGCGAGGGGCTGGAGTTCAGAGTCTTGCTCAAGGAAACAAGGAAACAACTGTCGATGGACACGCTGGTTGTTTACCGGGGCGGATGTGGTGGACGAACCACTAGGCTGCCCTGCCGTCTACTACCTTTTAAAAGAAAGCCATTCATAAAGCAGCCCTGTTGTTTGTTCCTCTTTTCAACCGTGGTGATTGACATTAAAGTGCATTTCAGTTTCAGTTTGGCACACACTCACCTAGCTGGGTATAAAACATTGTTTTTGGTCCACAAGTCTAACACGCTTCCACGATGGGAAGTATACAACGGTACAGTGGAGTTTTACTCCTCAAAGGTTGTTTTTTTTTACGTCTTGAGATTGTAATAATTGTAGTTGTACAAAATAAACCGTACATTAGGATGCAAGTACACACGGACACTTCAAGATGCAAGTGTACACTTTTAAAGTCAGCAGAAGAGGTCTTGGTCTCTCTGTGGAATTATTTTCCACAGAAATAACATATAAAACGTATACTTGAGTATGTACAAATGTACATTTTCTTGGGGAGGAGTCTAGATTGCCGTTAGGGTTGTATTATTATTCTTAGAAACCTTTACGCTAAAGAACGGAATGAAGGCAAATATACGACTGCACTCTGTCGTGTTATAGTATAAAAGTGTGCCCTTTTGAGAACCCTTTGTAGTACTTTGTGTGTAGTACTTTCTAGACAGGGCTTGAGTACAACTGACCTCCTCAGCTGTAATATTATTTGGGGTTAACTGACATGGTGTGACAGTCCCAGCTGGCTGGTATACTGACACCGTCTACCTCCATCCCAGAATCTCTTCTTTCTCTCAAGATGGATCTTGGTGCGTCGTAAGTATTGGTCTCGCATTCTAACTGACGTGAATGCAAGTGAACAAGTACACTTGTCAGGATAGACCAGAGTTTCTCTCCGAAATGAACGCACCACCTTTCTTGGGGAATTCGCCCTTTGAACAACTTACTGGTTATGTGGTGAGAACACGGACACCGAAACCGTCTGTCTATCTCCGGTAGATCGTTCGCTCTGGTGCCCAATGCCAACACTTTAGCACACATCATGTTAAGTAAACGTAGGCGACTGGCTAAGCCTAATGCACATAACCACTAAGTTGTCAAAAGGGTGAATGTCCCAAAAAGTTGGTGTATTCCTTTAAGTGTGTACTCTGCAGTATGTATTGTAAGTATACGGGTAAGTGCTCGCTTACAAGTATGCTGTCAGTTAAACAAATATACTGAGGGTTGATCAGACGCCTTCCCCCTATGTATACAAAACACACACTTTAGGGCTCAAGGGTAAATCAGAATCTTTTCCTCTCTATCGCGTACAGTTCAGGGATATAAAGACTGGAGGGAGGCAGAATCTCTTTCCTCTCAGATGGTTTTGGACACTTCATGTTTGCTGAGGAGGACTTCCAGTAGGCGGAGTTTAGCCTTCAGCTGTTTGTAGTCCTGGTACTCCTCTGTCATGGGTGTGCGATCCTCTTTCTGGCAGGTTCTGTGAGTGAACATAAAAGAATACACATCAATTTAACACAATCCAAAAATCTTTATATCCCGACGAAACCTGAAAAGTCACATCACTGATAAACAGTAAATCAATAGCAGTGGTTTAGCCTTCAAATGAAATTAAAGTTAATATAGATACTGAGAAAGGAACGATGCACAGCGAGCTGGTCATTATTGCGAAATAAACCCCTTCGGGGCGATTCAAGAAAATTATTTTTTCCAAGGAATATCTTAGTTACAACAAGACTGAGCAACCACTTTAGTGTTTATATGTACGGTATTTATTTAGTTTGGGAAATCCCACGTCCTCCAGAGTCTATGATCAGAACTGGGTCCATAGCAACGGTCTGTAATTCATAGCAACGGTCTCTATTCTGAAATAAGAGACCGTAGAATGCCGTAATTGACCAATCAGAATCGAGAATTCAACGAAGCCGTGTAATAATGAACAATAATATCTACCCTAATCAAATTTATGTGTGGATAGGTAGACCTAATTAGAGTGGATGAAAATACCCAAAATATACCATATACTATGACAAGTTCCATTTTATACTGTATATAAACAGAAACCATGTAACTTAATCACGTTAACAGATGAATATACCAGTTCTTGTAAGCAGTTCACAAGATATTCACTGTCAATTTCTTTGCATGCAATGTACTTGCATGGCAGATTATTGGCTGACTACTGAACACGACAGACCATTATGCAACTTAATAATCTCAGTAGTCCACGGCTTTCTGTCTCCTAATATTTCGGGCAGAGTTTTGCAAGACAAAGACAGCTATGTGAGAATCAGACAGGTGTTGCAAATAGTTAGAAAATCTCACACCGCGTAGCTGTTGACTGTTTGCCACCAAAGAATCAGAGCTGTTTTAGCCACGGGATCAGGTCTATACCAAAAAGAGCTAAAAGTAGCTCTTTTGCGCCTCTAGACGTGCAGCTTCTGTCTCTCACCTTCCAGTCTGTCTGTAGAACTCCTCCTCAAACTCCCTCAGAGCCTTGCGCCTCCTCCTCCTCTCCGCCCTCGTCTCCCTCAGACACTCCAGCAACTCAGACCTGGGAGGAATGAATAAAGCTTAATAAAGCTACTATACCATGCTAGTTTTTCAATGAAAGCACACTTTATGAGTAATTTAATAAATTATTTTCTGTGAAACACTTGGTATATTACAGTATATCTGCTTTTCTAGATAGATAGATAGATAGATAGATACATACATACATACATACATACATACATACCTTGATGCTTCGTGGAGATTGGCCATTGTGATGGCAGGTTGCTCACGGACCGCCTTCACCTCGTCCAATGGCGACACAAAGGCAGGGTCACTGTCCCGGTCACTGTCTTCCTCATTGGCTAGTGGCCGTGTAACTCTGCGAGGGGGCGGGACAGGTCGATGGTAGACTGTGTAATCTTCATCGGAGCCCTCCTCTTCTTCCTGTGACAACAGAACAGAGGAACCGGTCACACAAAGTATTGTTTTGAATTGCATGTCATTCTACCAGTAAAATACAGCACACTGACATGGAAAAAACAGTTAGACTTTTTTTGAATTTTAAAAGTCAACATACTATAATTTCTACACTCAAGTAACGTGTAAACTGCTATCTTTAAATATGAATGGAGACAGCACTGGGCCTTTCAGCGTTTGGGTCAAAAGATTAAAACATATCAACATTGTCTGGAGTATCCACTTATTGAATACATGTGATTGTGTCTTACTATAGTCGTGATGGTGGGGCTGGCACATAGTAGATGTTTGATCATCTGGTATCTGTCATACAGGGGCTTCACCAAGCTCCTCTCCTGTTTAGTACCCTGAGAGAGACAGAGAGAGAGAGAGAGAGAGAGAGAGAGAGAGAGAGAGAGAAAACAGAAGGCAAGAAAAAGAGAGTGATGGGGTCAGAGTGAAAAATAAGAGACAGACAGGAAGAAGAATTCAGCGTCAGTTGGGCTTCAGTGAAAAAGCCACTAATTAAAAAGTTGACTTGCTGTTGGTTTGACAGTTTGTTACTCGGTTCTCCAGAAGTTTGGGTATAAATATGCATTGTAGCGGCTCTTGTATTGTTGTAACTCAGTGGATATCTTACCGGTCGGCCATGCAAGCTCTCAAAGTAAAGCAGGCATTTCTGTAGAGTGATCTTCTCTATCACCATCTGCCCCTGGGTCATCTCCTTCAAACAGACACAGCTGGGTAAGTCCGAGATATAAACACACATCGGGTCCACAACACACAAATGCAGATGTGCACACACGCAAACACACACGCAAACACACAAAACACACAACGTCCTACCTTCATATTGTCAGGCAGGCCCAGTGCTTGTCTCTTGTCTCTCAGTCTTCTGAACAGCGAGTCAGCCGTTTCTTCTAATGTGGGTTTATGCTGCTCTGGCGCCCCCTGCTGGCTGGAGCCGTACCTGCACGACAACTTTAACCATGAGTCGATTGTAGGGTTTTTCTTCTGCACTTTTCTGCTACTGAGCCTACTACGTCCTGTTGTTATGTGAAAACAGCCTGTAGAAAACATCACACTACCCTACCACAAAACGTACAGTGATACGGTGATGATACGGTACTGCACAAGTGTGGGTACAACATACAAAAAAACGGTTATTTCAACTGCTAGTGAAATTACCCTGGCAAGTGCGCTTTGCAAAGTAACAAAGTGTAATGACTAATATAAAATAATATAATATAATATAATATAATATAATATAATATAATATAATATAATACAATACAATTCAACACAATATAGTAAATAACCGACATGACAGTTTTGTATCCTGTCTTCCTCACCTGCAGAGCTCAGTGTGTTCCTCAGCTGGTTGCTCACTACCGCGCTCCTTCGACTCAAAAATAGACTGTCTCAGCTTCAACTCTGGGAAACAGACGACAGGCTGATTACTGGAAAGTAATCTGATTATATTATGAATCACCATTCATAACTCATTATCAATCAATCAGCAATGAGTCAGCGTAATAATTCAGATAAATCAGAATACATTTAAAGTAAAGGCATAATAACATAAAGATACTTTATAAATATGATATAATAAACTGTTACAATGCGCTAGCTTTACCTCTGAGTTCACTGGGTAAAGAGATGTTACATATAACATATAGATGACAATATTGTGTATCATATATTCTACCTTTGAGCTGTTTGCGAGCCTTAGTCAGCTCAGTCATGACTTTGACCATCTCTGGGTTGGCAGTCTTGTCATTATGGGATGGCTGAGAGAGAGAGAGAGAGAGAGAGAGAGAGAGAGAGAGAGAGAGACCAGTTCGTAGTTCATGTGTTAATACATCATAGATTTTTCTTTCCTAGAACATCATGGCTAATCACTATCTGTCTCATAAAACACGTGACGCTTATTCTAGAATCACGTTAAATCATTGAATCTCACGTTCAATTGAGGGAACGGTGCAGTACCACATAATGACCAGTAGAAGGAGCCAGTAGCGCTGTAATGAGCCTCCTCACTTCAGGAGGTGGTTAATCTCTATAAACAGATTCTGCATAATAAATGCTAAATCGTCGTCAGACCGATAGCCGATGGGTTCTGAGACTGGGAGGTGGTGAAAAGACAGGCTGTCTAGCACAACTCAAACAAAAGGGTATTACCTCTTAATTTAAAAATTCATATGTATAATTTATATTGTTTAGGACGGCTCAACTGACATCTGGGAGCATAACAACGACAACATAATTAATAATAACTACTAATAATAATAACTTCTTCTTCTTCTTCTTCTTCTCCTTCTTCTCATTATTATTATTCAAGTTATTGCTGTTGGTGTTGATGATGTAAATCACCCTCCACCATGACTCTTTTGAACCCATACCATGATTGTCGTCACAAGTATTTACATCATGTTTAGTTAACTTTATACACAATGCAAACATGATGCAGTAGCGTAATCGGAACCAGCAGAGGGCGTCAATAGCTCAGTAAATAATCCCCCGTTATTCTCTAGGGGACTGTGTAATTTGATGGAATAAAACTCTATCTCTCTACAGTCACGTTTAATGAAATCTCCACCACACAGCGACTGGCCTGAACCAGTTTAATTGCTAACTATCCAACTATCCAACTAACTGCTGTGTGTGTGTGTGTGTGTGTGTGTGTGTGTGTGCACTGTATTGCAGGGATTTAAGCTGTACCCTTTTATTTCAGGGACGTTGTTACTAATTACTGGGCGATTCTGCCATGTTTCCTGTTCAGTAAATACTTTATACCTTTATTCT
>OMKK01087474.1:0-12533 GCA_900302305.1 Polymixia japonica
GTTAGTTTGACCAATACTGAGTGGTTGACTTTAAACCGGGGACCCAGTGAGCCTAGTAACAACCCTGGAGTAACAACCCCGGAGTATCAACCCCGGAGTAACAACCCCGGAGTATCAACCCCGGAGTAACAGCCCTGGAGTAACAACCCCGGGGTAACAACCCCGGAGTATCAGCCCCGGAGTATCAACCCCGGAGTATCAACCCTGGGGTAACAACCCCGGAGTATCAGGTTGATCTGAGCGGTGGGAGTCGTGACGCAGAAGGGGCTGAATCAGGAACTTGATGTGAGAAGAACAACGCCCTGCAGGCTGCAGGACAGAGGAGAGGACATGCTGCTGTCGAGGTTATTAATAACCCTTTACACAGGGACAACCACACACCTTTTTAACGGTACGTAAACTGTACAACTTCATATATCTCGTCTTGTTTTGCTGTTTTACTGCGCAGTCAATGTTCTCCATCTATTCACAACATTACACTCATTTTGTCTGGTGGGCTAGAAATGACAACATGTTCGTATTATAGAATGTCATTCTTTATTTTTTATATTTGGTTTCATCAAAATTGCCTACAATGACGTATCTAAATAGTTAAATAAATACTTAATACTTAATACTAGACAGATGAATGTAACCTGGTTGAACTAGCGGTTCATTCACATCACCGCTGCCTTGTCTGCTCGATGAGGACTACATGTGTTTTCTATGCTTTCAGTCTGGATAACAATAGAAATAACAATAGAAATAACAATAGAAATAACGGAACAATCACCTCGAAAAGTCCGAACTGTGTCCACATCCGGACACGTTGTACCACAAAGCGACGAAACATCAGTGAATCATTTCTCCTGTCGTGTTTCTTCACTGAACCAAGTTTTACACAGTTGAAGCTGTGTCGCTCTTCTTTGAAACCAATGTCGTTTTACTGTAAATATGTAAGTTATTTTCTTAAAATGTCAGTAAATAAACCCGAGCGCCTGTATATTAGAGATGTGAACGGCTTGTCCAAACACGACCTCTTTTACAACCTAACAAACAGTAATATAGTCATTTTATTATAATAAATCCTTTTAAACAACAACATTGTAACATAATGTTAACATAATGTCATGAAGGCTTCATTCTGCTCGATCTGGTCCAACTTCATATCTGATTGTCTTTAGTGTCTAAATATCTATGTATATTTATGAAATTTAATATTTAGCTTTTCAGATATATGCTTTCATACAAACCACATTTCAACAGTGATCACCTTCTAAAACTTAAACGTTCAGATCAGTGAGTCAGGGTTTGACGCCAGGCCAGCAGTCCAGCCTGTATACTGTATATTTAAAGTCTTATAGGAAACAGTTTAGCTGATGAAAACATCAATAAAATAACTTTTTCCGTGGACAGTGGATTTGTAGTCACTGTTGTGGTAAATAAACATGTTAGTAAACTATGATCTTCAACAGTCACATTATGTCACTGAACTCTAACAGCCAAATTGACAGATGGCCACAAAAACAGTTTAGAGCCGTCAAATCTTTTTAAATTACAAATAAATAGCTCATTTGTATCGAGAAAAGCAATACTTTTAATCAGCATATGTGTATTGTCTCTGTGGATGTCTTATCTTTATTTAATTGCTTGGTTAAGTACAAAAGTGTTCTTCCCCTCAGCTGTCATCTCTCTGAACTCTGTACCCCCAACTATAACTACTGTATATAACCCTGTATGATAGCATGTACATTAATGCTGTATATACCATATATATATTTATTTATACTTACCGTATACATATTTACCCTGTCTGAATATACTTGCATACAATGCTTTTCTATACTTATTTTATACCTGCATATAACCCACTTGCATAGCTGTACATACTATATCTTTACTTGTACATATCTAGTTACACTGCTGGCCAGTATGACTACTCCCATAGCTCCCATGTCACTGTACATAACACCATAACATTGTACATACACCTGATTATCATACATAGCGCTCATTTATATTTCATCTATTTAATCACCTGTACATTGCACTCTGGTTGGATGCCAAACTTCTTTTCGTTGTACTGTACTTGTGCTGTATAATGACAATAAATTTGAATCCATTCATGGTCCGTTTAGAAAAGCAGGACTATCAACTCACTGGCTGATCTGAAGTGGCAGACGTTTGTTGTGAAGATATAGTTCAGTGAATCCTTCCATAACAGACAGTGTTATCGGGGGCCGGCTCAAGAACAAATATAGCGGGCAGTCATTTGAGACATGATGGGGGCATCACCTCAGACGATCTGTACAACCCTAACCCAACCCTAACCCTAACCCAACCCTAACCCCTAACCCGACCAATTCTCGCAATTCTCCATCTCCAAACTTTTGAGTCAAAACCTTTCAAACCTCAATTAATTAGACAAAACATTTCATTTTACACATTATCCTATAATCCTGTGACCCCTACTCAATAGGCCAAGCTTCAGCAAACAATGAATTATAAAACAAAAGTGTTGTAGAGTTAAACCTCCTTAGCAAAGTCCCACTCCGGGTCTTCTTGCAGGTCCACCACCTTTAGGGTGGCTCAACCATTTTCTCGTGTCCATTTGATTTAGCTAGATTTAAGTTTTATAGGCTGACAGTGATGCTAACTTCAGTGCTAGCTAACACTTCCGTGTAGTGCTGAGTCATTTGTTGCATTAGCCAATCAAGTGATGCCCCCCCCCTGCCCATTGACGCCGACCCTGAGACCTATGTTATTTTAACATAAAATAACACATAATAATATCGCACATAGGAGCTTGAAGTTCCAGGTAGGCTATGTAGCGATAACGCAGCCCTTCAGTTTTGTGAGAAGCACAGCATGGCAGACAATATTATGGGTTATATTAGGCTATATAGGGCTTCACTAGCGGTAGAATCCATCTTGGTGCAGGACCAGATCTGTCTTGAATAATAAAAATGGTAGTGGTCACTCCTGTAATAACATATAGACACTGGTTGTAACGGTTTTATAAATATTTCACATTATACGGCTTTACCTGTAGAATTGTATAACCTATTGGGTGGATACTTTTTTACAGTGTAACGTAGCAGTAATAGGCCCCTGGTGTGCGCATCATGTTACCGGACCTCATTTTCCTCCATTTTCATACAGATCGTTCAGAATTGAACAGACATGCACAAAGACAAGTTGCTTGTGGGCTTGTACCGTAAAAGGCACATTTTTATTCGGCAGTTTTAAGAGTGTATATTTGCTTTGCTGCAATCATTCCATATACCTATCCCTCGCAGTAGGGTAGGTTCAGGAAATCTAATGATTAGTGAACGTATTTTTGATAGGTGTGCCGTTTTAAACTCATTTTGAGTGAGGTTTTGGCTAGTAGAACTGGGTTGGGACTTTCCTGTTTGTTCTGATGGCTGACACGTCCTAATATGTAATGTGTATAAAAGCTCATCCAAACATTGTCTAATGTTTAGAGAACTGACGTAGCCTAATGTAGCCCATTCCACCCATTTTCACTAGACATGACAGCATTTGATTGGTTGCCATCCCCACTTTTTTTTGCAGTTTTTCCATTACTGCAGCCCCATGCTAAAGTATAACATCTAACGGTGTGTAGGCCAAGGCCACGCGACCTCATCGCTGCTGGGCTGCTCTCTTCTACCGTAGGACTTGTTGCTGCTCAGAGCAGTAACACTTTATTTTCATTTTTACATAGACAGCTAGCATTAGCACATAGTAACATAGATGGAAATGGATCTGAGGAAATGATATAGACCTCCATTAAAATAAACAGACAAGTAAGGAAATCGTTTTTAGCTCTGCTTAGAAAATTTGATTTGTTGCCTAAAATACTTGTAAGTGGCCTAAATGGATATTTTAGGACTTGATTCATTGTGGGAAGCCATTGTGCTGCAGCAGGATACATGTATCATCTCAAAAACATCAACATCTATAATGTGGGCAGTTACAGTATCTAATGACATATTACATGTATTGGAAAAACTAAAGTGTTAAAGGGGACAAATAATGCTTTTCATACTTTTCGGACATATTTATAGTGTTACAATGTTGGATGTTCATGTTAAACTTGTCCAAAGTGTCAAAAAACGAGCTAAACGGATGTTAAAGGCTTCAGGCTTCAGACTGCTCTGAACGGTCTGCATGAGCTGACGTCAGCTCGGGACGGATGTCTTTATATGGTCATCTGCTCCAGGCACAACATGCCCACGAAGTACGGGGACGCGTCTCCACGAAGTACGGGGACGCGTCTCCACGAAGTACGGGGACGCGTCTCCACGAAGTACGGGGACGCGTCTCCACGAAGTACGGGGACGCGTCTCCACGAAGTACGGGGACGCGCCTCCACGAAGTACGGGGACGCGTCTCCACGAAGTACAGGGACGTGCCTCCACTTGCTCAGTCTGTTTTGGAAGTTGGTCGAGTGCTCAGCTCAAGACTAATCTTGAAGATTTTGGATTTCGCTCAGTACGTCTCGCAGAAAGCGCTTTTATGGTTGTCAAGAAAAGTTACATTTGTTTAAATTTGAAAACATCAGACAACATTGGATACAGTTTCTTTTTTCGGGCCAACAACAACCACACGCGACCGTGTTTGAAGCTGGATTTTCAGCTAGACTGGTGCTAAAAGACGAGGCTGTTCCATCTATAAATGGACGTGTCGAGGAGTCACAAGTGGCAACTGTAAGTAACATTATACCACTGAAGTGTTTCCCTTGCATTGATAATCAGACAAGATGGCTTCCGTATACAGTGTCAGTGCAGACACAGGGCGTGTGCATATAGCTAACGTTTCGTAGGTTTTGTGACGCTTTGGAGCTAACCGAGAGTTGCACATAACAGCCCTGCAAGAAGCAGTCAGACGTGTGTCTTAATTTCTACCATATCTGCTAAAAACTGCAGAGTTATTTTTACAACTGCCGAGAATAAACACAGTACAGACACGTGGGACGCCAAACTGTTTGGTCCTCAGATGGCATCTGTTGGCACACAGTCACCATACTATACATCAACAAGATCCACTGGCACTCAGTTGTCCTACGGTACGTTGAAACAACGCGTGAGAAGCAAAGGTCTGTATGTAATATTGATAATAAATGGGTGTTATTTACTGCTGGAGTTAAAAAAAACAGGATATTAGTTTATAAAATATGAAAACGTACAGAGTTATTGGCTTGGTTTACAGTATCACAAATTGAAAAGTGTATTTTCTTAGTTTGTAATCAGGAACACAGTTTACAGTTTCCTGCCAGACTGTTAGCACACAGACCACCCAACAAGACAGGGTTTCAACCGTCATCCACCCCTTTAAAGGGTCCTGCACCTTTACTGGGTTTCAGACCAGCAAAGTCTTGAATTTGTGAAAGATGAAGAGGAGGATGAAGAAAATAGTTCTGAAATCCCACAGCCGCACGTCACGTGCTGGAGAGGTGAGGACCCGAACGCAGGACTCGGGTAGTGGATGTTGAACAAAACCCAGACGGGAATTTTAATCCGAGGAAAACCGAAATCACAAAGGAAAAAGCGAAACTAACAAGGAGCGTAACACAGGAGGCTTGTCAGGATGTACCTGGAACCTGCAATGATCAGCAGATACAGATTCAGCATCTAAAACAGCAGATCAACATCTCAGTGGGTGGAGATGTGAGGGCAGACTCACCAGGTAAAGACTGAAACATTATTTAATCACTTGTTTTAGTTTTATGTGTGTATGTGACAATGGAATGTAACTATGTATAAACATTGTAATATGTAGTTATTTTTATTTTTTCCTACATTTAAGGGCTCAGCTCCACCATGATGGACAGAAAGTCAGCAGTGCTTTAGTGCACGTGACTAGTTACAGTGTGTATATGTGTGTATGTATATGACTAATTCATTATTTAGTTTTTGGCTAGAGCAGCGAGGTCGGTGGCAGCTCACACATGGAAAGTGAAAGACTCAGAAGAGGCCTAGATCTTCTGGAGGGAAACCACTTGAATGTGGATTACATTGTGACTGAGGTGCTATAATTAACAACACAAGATGTCATCAGTCACTACATAGAGCAAGACAAGCATGTAACATAACTACAGTTGCTATTGTAAACGTCTGCAAGATAATGTTCCCAAAGTCCAGGAAGGGAGAATGTACAGCAAAGCCAGTTAAGCCTATATTCAGTAACTTAAAAAAAGATGTTTTATAAAGTATACAAATGTTAAACAACCAGTGCAACATTTCACTGTAACAAAAACAAGTTTTGGCATTGTCAGTGTATTTATCAGCCAGTAATTAACGTAAGTAATTATATTTACAATGTAAACATCATATTTTGCAGAATGTAAGTGACCTGATGAGACTTGTTTTTGAGGAAGTTTTTGACAGCCCCACCACAAACATCGATGAACTCAAACAAATCCCCATCCCAGAGGACCTGTGTACGCAGTTTGAGGTCATTGCCGGGCACAGGCACAGGTCAAGGGACAGCCAGAACCCAGGCTAGTTCCCATCAGGCTCAGGAAACTCCTGGCGTATCCGACCCTGACCTGTCTTCCAAGGTATCCCCAACACCAACTTACAAAACTTACAAAGGTACCTGTAACGTCTGAAACAAAGAGAAGACATCATCATTACAGAAAGTAGTGACTGTGTGACTTGAATGAATGAATAATTTTTATTTCAGTCTTTTTATTTTTTTTAATTTTTTTTTTTTAACAAAATAACAATAAAGCATTACAAAAAAATAAAAAACATGACAGAAGAAAGACTGAAAAGGTGTCGGCTGAAGCTAAAGCTTATAATGCCGACCCTTTTTAAAGTAAATATCAAGATGGTAGCACAACCGAAGAAAAAACAAAAAACAAAAAAAAACAAAGCCAAAAAGTTACGGTCGTTCATTATATTATACATTATATACATACATTATATTATAGTTTAGATTATAATAACATTTTATATTTATTTAACACATTATATTTAAACAAACTTGTATATTTGTTTATATTTAAACAGACTTGTCAGCTGCATTTTGTGTTTGATATACATTCTGCTGAATTCAGTGAAGGACATTTACAAATGCAGAGAGACATGATGTTGTATAGTCTTGTGAAGTACAGGTAACAGGATTCTACCTCAGATATTGACAGCATTTGTCTGTATTTTTTGCAACATTGTTATGTAATTATGTGTACTTTATGTGTTGTAAATAAAATGCTTATTTTTTCTGAGTTGTGTGATTTTTTTTTTCATCAATTGGGGATTATCTGTTTATATGTGTAGGGGAAGAAAATTGAGGAGGTAGAGCGTCTAGTAATCGGAAGGTTCCTGGTTCGATCCCCGGCTCCTCCAGTGTCAAAGTGTCCTTGAGCAAGACTCTGAACCCATAACCGCTCCTGATGAGCAGGTTGGCAGCTTGCAGGACAGCCTCTGTCATCAGTGTGTGAGTGTGTGTCTGAACGAGGCGTGTGTTGTAAAGCACTTTGACTGGTCGGGAGACTAGAAAAGCTCTATATAAATTCAGTCCATTTACTATATTACTATATAAATATTGTAAAACATTGTCAATGAAAGATCCAAACAGAGACTTCAAAGCTAAATGATATAATAGGACACTTTCAGTCTTTAATTTAATGAGTTATTGAGCACATCAAGTACTAAACTAAAATGTACCCGTTGGAACAGACTAGTAAAATAATGTTTTTCAAGATGAATTATTAACTTGTTGTTGTGGCAGGTTGAAGCCTGTTAATCTTTGAATTATGGGGATTCATGATTTCCGTTATGACTATAATTCAAGATAGACATGTTTATAAAAATTATCAGTTGTATAACATTGTTTTTTTGTTTTTCTGTTGCCAGATTGAGACATTGTTTCGTCTCTCCATGAATTTATTAAGGACAAGGATGAAGCTTTGCTTCAACATCAAGGCAACGACTTTAATGCTGATCGGAGCTCTGTGCTTGGTCATCTTTCTCAAGAAAGGTGATGTTTCTGAATATCTAACCAACCGTCCCCAGATAAATATGAGAGACCACCAGACTACCACTCCGAAGAGACCACGTACCAGTAGGAACTCGTTTGTCAACTTTTGGCCGAGTTGTCAACAGAACATGTCGGCAGCCAACATCACAGGCTTCTCCTCCCTTCCCGGTCACATCCGAGACTTTCTCTATTATCGTCACTGTCGCCACTTCCCAATGCTACTGGACGCACGCAACAAATGTGGAGAAGATGACAGATCCGAGGACGTCTTCCTTCTCCTGGTCATTAAGAGCTCCCCCGGGAACTACGACCGCCGCGAAGTCCTGCGAAAAACCTGGGCCGAGGAGAGATTACAGAGCGGCGTGTGGATTCGGAGGATCTTCATCTCAGGAACGACGGGCACTAGATTTGAGAAGGAGAGGATGAACAAGCTGCTGGAGCTGGAGAACCGCGAGTACAACGACATTCTCCAGTGGGACTTCGAGGACTCCTTCTACAACCTCACCTTGAAGCAGGTACTCTTCCTGGAGTGGATGGACAGAAACTGTCCGCGGGCTCGCTTCCTGCTAAACGGCGACGATGACATCTTCGCCAACACGGACAACGTGGTCGAGTATCTCCAAAGCCTCGAGGATAACGGCGGCAAGCACCTGTTCGTCGGCCACATGATCCAGGGCGTGGGGCCCATCCGAGAGCACGCCAGCAAGTACTATATCCCTGTTCAGGTGCAGGAGTCGAACTCGTACCCGCCTTACTGCGGAGGCGGTGGCTTCCTGTTGTCGGGTTACACAGCCATGGTCATATACAACATGTCCAAGTCAATCGACATTCTTCCCATTGATGATGTTTACATGGGGATGTGCTTGGCCAAGGCAGGACTGAAGCCCGATTCTCACATGGGCATCAAGACTTCAGGACTGCACATCCCCTCTGCAAAATTAGATGTGCATGACCCTTGTTATTATAGGGACGTTCTGTTGGTACACAGATTTCTGCCATTTCAGATATACCTTATGTGGCGCAGAGTACATGACCATAATTTAAAATGTGACACAGGGTTTGGTAAAGCCATATGAATATGTAACTTATAGTCACTGGCACTATTGATAGGCACTTTGCATCCTGCAGTTGTTCTTAGCCTGGGACCCTAAGACCTGCTATCTAGGTATAAAACACATGACCTACTCCACTCCATGTGTGTGTGTGTGTGTGTCTGTCTGTGCGTCTGTGTGTTTGATGGAGGGGTGTATCCTTGGTAATGATCTTACAATGCAGGGCTACAGTATATGTATAAACACAAACTGAAAATGATGCTCAGGGCTTCTAGTTGGAAATAGAATGTAATCTAATGTTCTACTGCAAATGAAAAAGTTTACATTTTTTTATGTTCAGACATTTTGATTGGTGATTATCTCCTGTTTGATACGATTTTAGATGAATGTCTCTGTGCCTTAGGTCAGTGGTCACGAGGAATATGGATTCAGGGAAATATATTTTTAATATACAGATTTATTATCATGTTTTTCATTTTTGTGATGAATGGCTTTTGTTCTTGGGAAATAATTAATATTTGAATAATTGCCTGAAAAAAGAAAATAAAGATCACTTGTTGGACTATCTTTTTGTGTCAAAGGTTACCATTATCTGATGTTTACATCACATCAAACATAATGGCAGGACAAAGATAACTGGTCAACAGTACCACTAACTATTGTTCAACTAGGGATATAAAATTAACACATTGTACTAAGACTATTATTCTGTCGTTTCAGTACTTTTCCACGATTGAGATGATCATCATGATTGTTATAAAATTGTTATATTGTTATTAAGCAGAGTTTACAAAGTGTTTAACAACAAGGCTTAAAAACAAGAATACCTACATTGGAAAAGTTGGGGAACATATTTAAAGAAAATGTAGTATATAACGAGATGAGAAGTTTATTTAAAAAATGATTTAAATAAAAGTATTTGAGAGGTAACTTACAGCCACAGTCGTCCCTGCTAGAGGAAGCGCTCTCACTGCTTCAACAGGAAGGACTAACCTGTTAACCAGACCACCTCTAGCTAACAAGGCCTCTGTACCTGGACGTGCCTGTAATGTCTGCTAGTAGAAGATTTACTGTGACATGTACTGCTGCTGTCACTTACTCTTGTTATTTTAGTACATATTTGTTCTGTAGCAGGTAGTATTTCTTTGTTACGGGTTAATTTTAAATAATATTTTTCAGTCCGTATTTGCCCAAGGAAGGTTGAATGAGAAAACGCATCCTTTCTCTATAATGTCTTGCGTTACACGCCATCTGCATGGCGCTGTCCCGCGGAGGCCATGAGAACTCACGCTACATCTAACTAACGACATACTGTCGCGTGGGCAGGAGACATTTCATACTCTCGTTTTGACTTCCTGAGAAAGAGGGAGGGAGAGAGAGAGAGAGAGAAGGATTGGCACCCTGCAACTTCTTTTATACAGTCACCTTAGCTTTAGTTACACTATATTGTTTATTCTGTAATATTTCGTGTTGTTTCTTTTTCATTTTCCTATCTACTGTTATTTTATTTTTTATTTTTTATCTATAATTGACCAGTCAAGCTAAGGCCACATCTACAGTAATAACCTGGAGAGTAGTTGCAGGGGGAGGTAGACATCTGCAGAGGCCTCGTTGTGGTGGACAACTCACCATGTTACACACAGTACGGACTCTCTCTCTCTCTCTCTCTCCCTCTCTCTCTCCCACTCACTATATCTCGTACCCACACAATAATATTTCATTAGTTTGATGTTGTGCATCGCGGCCACGATATCATTTGAAACGACTGTCAACTATCAATTATCAACTATCAATAATCACGCTAGATGCACTTGTCTCATTTGTGAACGTATGAAATACCATATTATCGATTATTATTTGAAGTCTTGCATGCGTGATTTGAACTGGAGTCGCCAACCTAGCAACAGGTCAACATCATGTTTATGTCAAGATGCAGTGATATGTAACATAATCGTTTAGCTGGAGAAACTGCTCAGACGGATCCATAATCTCCTCCGCAGATGTGGAAGTGCCTCGGTTGGCCTTCTTCATGGGTGGGAATGTTGCCTACTGGGTGGAATAATCATTAGGCTAAGTGTTCCAGTGATTGGCCATAGACCTCATTGTTCATTCAGTTTAGTGCTGAAGTCATTTAGCCAGCATCTGGTTTCCAGGCTGAAAGCAGTTCTAGACTTATTTATGAGACGGAAATGTTACGCTACACTGTTGTTTTGTCGCCCTGATCCTCACCTGTCCTTTTGTTTTTGCTCTTTCCTCTTCGTGTCCTGACACGTTTTGTTCTGCGAGATAAATCAGTAAATATCCCACTCGTGCATTTTGAAGCTTTTATGTGCATCAAAAAAGTTATATTGGTTGCATTTATGCTTCAAAAATCTTAAAAGTGGTGTTCATTTGTGAAGATTATCTTGTTGAACAAAACGGGTGAATATCGTACGCCACACTGCTTATTTTCTGCATCAATCCAAAACAAATACATTCAAATGTAGGTGATGGAACCCAAGACAGAGCTAACTTCTGGGTTGGTGTCACGCCTTACTTCTGTCGTTTGTGTGTAGTATGAGTCTCCAGTCCGTTCCAGAGTTTGCAGAGTTCCCCAAGACACACACCTGATGTCTATCAACTCCTCAGTGCGACGGCATATCAACCCAGGGACGCCAATCACTCACCGCCAGATCGTCAATTACTCTGCATAGTCGGTTTCGCTTCTCAGTCGCTCTGTACTTGTTTAAGTCTGAGTATTCTCTTGCCTTGTATTACCACGTGCTCATCTTGTTTTTCCTTGTGCCTTACAGCCTTGGTTCTTTGACTCCTGCGACCTCTGACTACGCTGTCTGCCGCCTACCTCGACCCCCGCTTGTCCCAGTCCTTCCTGCTTGCTCATGGAACCCTCGCCTGATCCTCCGATACTGATACTCGCTGGTTGCCCTGACCCTGGTCCGTCCCTCGATTATTCTGTCCGCCCGGCTCCCTCGACCACCGCTAGTTCTCCTCGACTATTCCATCTGCCCTGAACCTGCTGCTATTAAACCAGGACTGCTACATACCTAATGTGCAATACTGTTGAACACACTCGTCACTTTTACTTTTTACACTTAATCCTTTTTCATATACTGTATGTATATAATGTTATATTTGAATACTGCAATACTGTTGAATACACTCATCACTTTTACACATAAATCCTTTTTCATATACTGTATGTATATAGTGTTATGTTGTATTTATATCTCATTCATCTTTTTAACCTTTTATCTTATATCTTTTTCTATATATATCTTTTTTTATTATCCTTATTCTTATTATTCTTATTGCTGAGCTGATCTGTTTCTCTTGTCCAGCACATTTCATTGACCCTGTATATTAACCTACATGTGACTAATAAAACTGAATCTTGAACAGCAGTGTGAGTGTGTGTGTGTGTGAGTGTGTGTGTGAGTGAGTGTGTGTGTGAGGGTGTGTGTGTGTGTGAGTGTGTGTGTGAGGGTGTGTGTGTGAAGGTGTGTGTGTGTGTGT
>OMKK01087477.1:0-13963 GCA_900302305.1 Polymixia japonica
GGTGTTGAAAATCATATAAAGTTTGATGCGCCCTCTAACCAACCGTGAAGGACAAAATTTATTTTTTTGACATGAAACACCCTGGGAGTGAATAGAGTGAAAAGGAGAGATGAGAGAGGGTCAAAGGGTGGTAGTGGTGGAGGGAGAGAGGGAGAGAGAGAGAGAGAGAGAGGGATTTTGGGGCCTAATGGTCTGTTGGATACTGGCACTATTAGTTATCTAAAGTGGAAACCATGGTGGAAGTCCCTCAGCCACTTCTAACCCCCATAAGTACTACAGTGGAAACCATCTTGGATTCTCACAACATTAGTGCTGATGTCCCATATTAGGAATCTATCCTGCATCAGTACTACCGTAATGGCTATGGTAGAATATTATAATTACATTATAATGTTATATATAATATTGTTAGCCTTATAACTTTCTATCAGGAAGCACTAAACATTATTGGTACTAAGTCTTTCCAGAATGATCTCTCAGTGGTTGAACCCTTCATCTGTTACTGTGGGGTTTTATTGGTGACTCAACATGCAACATTTGAACCTCTTTTGATTTGTTTTTGTTTTTTTAATACAATAATCAGTTTTTGGCCTACCTGACTAAAACATTCTAGTAACAAATAAATGATGAACGGTTAACAAAGGCCGTATTTGTTAACATGTTACATTATAAGCTATTGCTCTCTGTATCCATACTTCAGCAGTACGATGTATAATCTGTTCTGCTCAGTATTCTAGTGTGACAATATCACCCCGACATCAGGATGGGACCTGAGGGACTCAGAGGTGGATGGAGAGACTACTGAGAGGCATTGTGGTCTGGGAGTTAAAAATGAAAAGTGAGGATAATACTGCCCCCGGGTGAGAGAGAGAGAGAGAGAGAGAGAGAGAGAGAGAGAGAGAGAGGCAGAGATGGTGATGGAGGAATGAGACACAACACCGTGTGCATTACCGCCTGCCTGCTCTCATGTATATAACCGTGCACTGTTTCACATTTGTATATATCCCCTTGCAAATGCATCTGTGTGTGTGTGTGTGTGTGTGTGTGCGTGTGTGTGTGCATACATGTGTGTGAAGGGGGAGTCTTGTTTAAGCCTGCCCACTGTCCCATGAGTCTGTGGTGTGTTTGGAGGTATTGGAGGTACAGCATTCACGATTCAGTTTCTTCTATCTTCCTGTTTACGTCAATGTTTATTAAAACATTGTGCTTATTAACCTGACGCACCAGATGGTTTGTCACACAGAACCATCTGAGAAGTCGTCCTTGGAAACTGTGGAAACTGGAAAAGGGCAGGCCCTTTCAAAAAAATACTTGGCAGGTGATTGGATGAACCATCTGTCTATCACCGTCTATCACGGGCTAAACCCCGCCTGTAGCTGCCAGTAGTTCCTCATAGGATGCTGATTGGTCCAAAACAAACTGAGGTTCGGCCACAATCTAATTAACTTGAAGCCTGACAAGACGGATTCTCGTGATCGGCATTCTTGCGTGAACTCGTGATCTCGCAATCTCGCGAATCCAGCTGCCTTGCAAGGTGACGCGTTTATACGCGTGAAAGCGAAACAGTGGTTGACCTACGGGTCTGCGGTGTGTTCGGGGATGTGCTGAGGTATGCGGGTTACTCTTAGAGAACTTAAAACAGTCTTACGCGTTATTACACACGTGTGTGTGCGCGCGTGTGTAAAAGCGAAAGAGCGGTGGACTTACAGATCGGTGGTGTGCTCTGGGATGTGCGGAGGTAGGCGTGTCAGTTTCAGATTGGAGCAGTCCACCACGGTGCCTTCACATCGACACTTCTCCGGACACACCAGGTCCTGGAAACACTCCCCGCTCAGACGGCTGCGGTAGTCCTCCTGACCTGGAGAGGAGAAGGGATGGGGGGGGAGGGACAGGATGAGGGGTGCAGCAGGGAGGACGATCGACGGCGCGGGGGAGAGGGAGAGAGTCGAAGCGAGGAGAGGAGAGAGAGGGAGGGAAGGATGGAGGAATGGAGCGAGAGAGGGAGAGGAAGACAGACAAAAGGAAAGGAAGCGGAGATAGAAAAAGGGATGAGTAGAAGGGATAAGAGAGGGAGGGGAAAGGAGGGATACAGATAGAGAGAAGGAGGAGAAAATACACAGATAGACCGGGAGAGGGATAGAGAGAGAGAGGGAGGAAATAGACAGGGATAGAGAGGGGGGAAAGAGAGAGTGATGGAGGTCAGAAAGAGAGAGTTATTGGTCAGTGAGACAGACAGACAGACAGACAGACAAGGAAGACAGATACAGAGACAAAGGGAGATGCACGTACAGACAGACAAACATTGGAAGAAACCACAGACAGACCAAAAGAGACAGCGTCAATAGCTTTTAGTATAAACTATCTTCATACATATTCAGACTTCTAAATATGAAAACATATGCCAGATATAAGCAACATATCGCAATACAAACAGTACAAATGAACAACCACACAAACATGCTAATGCAGCTCCGATAGAAGTCCAACTACAAGCTTTACAGTGACGGCCTTGGAGATTAATTGTTCGGAAAATTGGAATTTCTTAGCTGTCAAAATCTATAAGAAAAAAAACGAGGCGACCAGTAATTTGAGATACACCAGTGCTGTGCGCACAACAAGCCTCTTCGCTTCTTAAATACATTTGAGAATGAGTAGACTGCGGAGGGGTTTTCCAGTACTGTAGCACAGAACTAACCCGAGATCGGGGGGGATCCTGCCAGCGTAAATCACACTAACAAAACAGAGATCCAGGTCATTTCATGGATGCCGCTTGTAGATAAGTGTGCTCTAACCCAGGAAGTTTTTGTTTAACAAGGTGTGCCAGAGGCCGTATCTGTTATTTAGATATACTGTATGTGAGTAGATTATTATTTATGTGTTATATTATTTATGGCTGCTGAAGTCAGCGGGGTAGACCTGGTTTACATCATATAGCACTTCACTTGGCACATAACATAGTCTACATTTCTTTTATGGCTCTCTCTCTCTCTCTCTTTGACTCTCTATCTATCTCTCCCTCTCTCTCTCTCTGTATCTCTCTCCCTCGCTCTCTCTCTCTATCTCTCTCTATCTCTCTCCTTGTCTATCTATCTGTCTCTCCCTCGCTCTCTCTCTCGCTATCTATCTCTCTCTCTCTGTGTCTCCTCTCTGCTCGCACACATTCTCTCCATGTCATCTGCTCACTGTCTGTCCTCGTTAAGCAATGGAGACCACCTATTGAGAGGTCGTTCGCAATAAACAACCTGAACTTGGACCTGAAGTCTCATTATGATTAACGTGAGCGTCTTCTCGTTGGGAGAGCGGGTCGGCTCCTATAATGGGCATCTGTCTCTCCAAAAAAACTGTGTTGGATAACAGGTTCTTAGAAAGTGGAGGCCGTGTAAGGATTGAAGGAAGCAAGGGGAGGAAGGGAGGGAGGGAGGAGATAAGGAAAGTAGAAAGGAAGGAAGGAAGGAAAGACGATATTTTTTCACAGAGGGAAAGTCAGAGGAACTCTATTTCTCTACATGAGAAATTAATAACAAGGCTTGAGTTGGTTTTCTTTTCATTTCCCCAGTCCTCAATAGTAGCAGGAAAGGGGTGGGGTCTCTGTCCACAGAAGGGGTGGGATCAGCCATGCCATTCACTGAAGCACTGCCATGCTATTGGACAATTTGGCAGAGGAGGTGGTGTGCCTAACCTAGTATTGCATGTTATAAGCGCTGATACGAGGAACATCAAGCATACAACATAGAGGGATTCAGTAACATCGGAAATGAATTAAAGACTGAATTTATGCTAGTGGTTATCAAGAAATCAAGGAAGATTGTTGTTTTTTGTTATGGTTGCTTGTGAACTTCTTAAATGACCTAAATAGCAGCATAACAGTTACACCACTGGGAAGATGATACTCTTTACTGATTGAGGTTATACTTTGATGACAGATTTACTACGTAGGGCTCCCTGACTTTCATTTCGTTTCAACCGCTATTTATTGGAAAGCCTCCACATTAAAATAGCCAGATAAACAGATATAGTACAGCGAGCATCTCTTGGGTTCTGTTCCAAGGCGTGTGATTGGCTGGAAGAGGCGGGTGTGTCTAGCGGCTCCTTGCGTGCTGTTGGCTGGGAGAGGCAGGTGGGCGTGTGCTATGCGGTCCCTGGCGCTTGACGGAACCATGTGAAGACACAATAGGCGGGGCCACATGGTTAGATCAAGCACAAGAGACAGCTGCACGAACCAATCAGAATGCAGGTCCACACAGGAGGAAGGAGGGGCAACAGAGGGCTGCAGGAACAGAATGCAGGTCCAAACAGGAAGAAGGCGGGGCAACAGAGAGCTGCACCACTAGGAGGCAGGGTCCATACAGGAAGGAGAGACAACAGACAGATGCACCAATAGAATGCAGGTCCATACAGGAGGGAGGTGGGATCAGAGAGCTTTCCACCAATAGAAAGGGTATCCACAGACATGGTCCAGAGAGGAGGAAGGAGATGCAAGGAGAGGTACAAAGACAGGGCTTAAGCAAAGATGATATGCCCAAAAAAGGACGGCTATTATGAGCTATGGGAAGGTTTGGAGTCAAGTTATTTTGTATTGATCAGTTCACAGCATGGCAGTAACACTGCCAGAGTTAGACGTTTGCTTACCACCACTCATAATAACGCAACATGCTTAAGGTTAAAACCTCCACCATTTCATGGCATATTTATTAGTTTAGTATTTTAATTAAATAACTGAATTAATCACTAATCCCCTCTTGTTGGGGCTCAGGGTCAGCCACTGCAGGTGGGGTTTAAGCATCTTGCTCAAGGGTACTTCGGCGGGTACGACCACACTGTGGGTTCGAACCCACAGCCATCTGGTCGGAGGACAACATCACTACTAAAAAACTGAGGAAGGAAGCGTGGAGCGAGTGCCGGCGAGAAGAGCGTCCAGGGGGCATCCTGTCGATAAAATCACAACTTTTGTCAGAGTCACTGGTTCCCGTTCACCCATCAGTCCAGCATATATCTGCTTTGTTCCATTATTCTAAGGTTCAGCGGTCTGGAGGTGACGTGGGCCCTCATTCAACGAAATGTGTTCACTTGATAAGACCAGTGAAACATGGAAGGAATTGCCCCTCGGGGGTAAATCGTTTTTTTGAATTGAATTGAATTGAATTGAATTGAACTGAACTGAACTGAACTGAACATCTGCTCTCACCTACCCCCATTTTCTTTAACACATAAGCCTGTTGTTTATGTAGCTACTCGCCCTTCATAGCAGAAGGGGAAGTCATATATCAGATCCTGCATATTGGAAAACGTCTGCTTTCTAAAGCAAAGAAAAAAAAAAGTCATAAAATGGTCTTAGAGGGCTGTTCGTTTTTTTAAGCCCTTTTGAAAACGGTTCTTTCATCGTCTGATAATCTCCACCAGTCCCTATCCCAGCCACAATGAGGTCGATGTGTGCAGCAAGTGAATCAGGCCCAGAGATGCACAGCTCTGAGAAATCCAACTGATAGGAATCGGTTGTTCTTCATTCTTTGCTCTGTAAACTGACAATTTGCTTTTGAAAAGTGTTCACCTTTTTTTCCTCGTTTTTTTTAGTTGAACGACAGGTGTATCTTTAAGACGCACACATACACACACACACACACACACACACATAGCAAGGTACACGCATGTTCACATAGACTGTGGGCGAATATGGTTTATGGCAAATCCTCGTTGAGTTAGTTATTTTGTTGCTTTAATATAGTGAAATGGTCTAGGTTGTAATTAGTAATACCCTCGACTCATATCAAACAGAAGTACGGCAATAAACTACTACTGGAGACTGGGGAGAGAGAGAGAGAGAGAGACAGATGGAGACAGACATAGCGAGGGATACAACCAGAGAGAGAGAGAGAGTGTGTATATGACAGCCTGTCACAGCAGGAGATACAGTGGGCGACTTCAAATACACCATCATTAAACATGTTTAATAACCGGTTTATCTGCGTATGTGTTCAAATTCATTGCCAAAACAAAATTCAATTTTCAAACTCTTCATCAAAATGTGTTTAATTGTTTCCAACTGTATTTTATGTATTTTGTGTTTTAAGTATTGTATTTGAGAGAGAGAGAGAGAGAGAGAGAGAGAGAGAGAGAGAGAGAGAGAGAGAGAGAGAGACCGGTGGGTAAAGCGTGATCATCACTACCAGATTTCATCCACACTCCTTGAATTAATGAATCCCCAACCTTGGCACCCCCTCCAAAACGTTTGCTTTTGCCGATCAGGGTGCTGTGATCAAGCCTTTGAGATAAACTAGGAGATTTTCCCCTTAATTTTCTGAATTTGTGTTGCCTTGCCTGACCTTGGGCAGAATCAGGTCAGTTTCTGGTAGTGTGTGTCAAGCCTGAAGTGAGGACGCAACAGGGACTGAGTGATAGTGGCTGAAGGCGAGAGAAGACGGACAAGACAGACTGCTAGTCATTAAAACACCAAGGACAGTCAGTCACCCAGTCAGTGTACCATGCTCCATCCAGTGGCTGTGTATGTATTGGTGGTGAACATCTCCATCACTGTCTTCTATTGGCTCTACATCCTGACCGAAACTTTCAATAGGAGAGACCAGGATGAAAGCCACCCTGCGTAACCAGGTATACCAGACCATAGCCTACGCTGTTCTGTTCTAACTTTATTCTTTGCTCTACTAGGTTTACATCATTAATACAAGGGGCAGCCAGGACTGAGGAAACCCTGCTAAAAGTTAAATCCAGTTTAAGACCATGTTTATGGGCTCTTTAAGGAGTTGCTATTCCTTGTTGCTGTAGCATATGTATCGATGTGGTGTATAGCTAATCTTTCTTACATGCTGTTTGAAATCTGTTGTGTGGCCAGAGTAGGTTGTGTAGGTTGTGTGTAGGTTGTGTTATGTGTTGTTTTCACACTATAAATGTTACCCCTGGGTTATCCATAGCCCAAGACTATGAGTGAGCCCTGGGATAACTTAGCTTCTTACAATGCTAAATTCTGTAATTCTACTGCAAACCCTCAAAGTCTGTGCTAACATTGCATCTAACCCTTTATTATATAGCTACTGACTGACTGGTTTCCTGGCTAATTGTGACTTTCCAGTTAGTGGTTATGGTTGATAAGTGACTAGTTAGTTGACTGACTGACTGACTGACTGACTGACTGGTTGTCTAACTGATTGGTCAGCTCCCAAATTTGCTGACTGACTAACGAGAAGAAAAAACTGTGCAAACTAAAGAATATTTGTGGTGCAGCTCAGCCAGTAGTTTCTCTAGCCTTTTCATGTGCTCAGTCTCTGTTTCTCTGTTCTCTGCTCTGTCTTTATGTTAATAAACATCTGTGTGTCTGTGTGACCGCATGTCAGGACCTGGCTTCACTGCCAGTCCAGATAAACACTGTCTGCTGACTGGATGAGCCTCACCTACAGCTGACACTTTAACCACACCCTGCTGCCACACAGAGCTTTATGTATTAGTTCATTAAGAGTGAATTGTAATAAAAAGTTGGCCCTGCTCAGCCAAACTACAGGTTTCCAATAGGTTCCTGGAGGAGGAAAGGGAAAATGAGACTGAGAAATGATGGTAAGAGATAAGATAATAGTTAAGCGCCCAATATGAGATAAAGAAAAAAATTCAAATAAAATAGAAGTCAGTCTGACATTAGGAAGACTAGTAACCAAACTATTAGAACCTGAATTGAATTGAATTTGGATGACAGACTGACTGGCTGCCGGCCATCTACAAAGTTACAGACCTGCTGACAAGACTACTGACCTACTATCAGTAGTAGTAACCTACAACCCAACGGACCATACTATCCCTACTTATTTGGGCATCAGTGAAGCAGGCTGACTGAACTACACACCTACTGAGCAGTCTACTTCCAGGAGCTAACCTACCTCCAAACCACCCTTCCAGCGTACAGCCAGTCAGTAAACTGACTTACCATCCAGCGAGCTGAGCAATCAGTTATCATCCTGTCCAGCCAGCCGGCAAACCAGTCAAGCAACCTACCGGCCAGCCATCCACCAGGCCATCCAGCCAGCCAGAACACCACCCAGCCTGACACCCAACCAGCCATCCTGTTATACTGCACCCCTTGATGGTTGGCATAGTAACAGCCAACACTTCTGACAGTATAGAGCTTCTTTATTTTGGCTATTGTTAATAATTGGTTATAGTAGCCGTACTAGTAGGCTCATAGTAGTTGTTATCGTAGTAATAGTTCAGTAGTATGCTGGTGGTCGTACAAGTAGTACTTGTCTAGTAGTAACAGTAATAGCAGTAGTAGTAGTAGTGGTAGCAGGTTATTCAGTGAAACTTCCTGTCAAGACATACCCTCCTTCAAATGATTAATCAGGCTCCAGAGCCAAAATTGGTCCAAGTCCGAAAACATTTTCACAAAATGGCATGAATGAATGTCACATTTAGTGTCAGCCGGCCAGACACTGTGAAATATTACACTTATTTTCTTTTCATTTTCTTTTATTTGATCACAATTAATTTTCGCAATTTACTATAGCAAAAGGTCTAAACTAACTCATGGATTTATTAACCAATTTGCCGATTGATTGACGGACTGACTGAATGACTGACAAGCTGACTGGCTGATTGACTTGTTAGTTCACTGACTGACTGCCTCACTAGCTGACTCAAATGACTCATTATTAGACTGACCGGCTATCTTGCTGAATGATTAACTAACTGTTTGACTGACTGGGTGGATGGTTGGCTGGATGGCTAATTCGTTAGCTAACCCTTCAGTCTTGCCTGAACGGCCTCAAGGTGCTGATACGGCATTTGCAATCTTTTTCTCCATGGATGCATGGCAATGCCTACTGAGGTGATCCTGGCTCATGATGTTCCTCAGGAAGTTCTTATTTCAGTTGTTTTGAACGATATTATTTTAATGTCCCATCACTCAGGTCCCAGCTCTGTTAATTGTAGCTTATCTGCCAATGCTTGCCTCACAAATGTGTGTGTTCATGTGAGATTTGTTCTGATTTTACTTGAAAGATTTTGTTCTGATTTTACTTAAAAGATTTTGTTCTGATTTTACTTTTACTTGAAAGTGAGGTAATAGCCTAAAATCCCAGACAAGAAGTATCAGAACTGTGATAGAATTGGGGAAGAGACTGTTTGGAAAAAATATCAAATAATGTTTTAATTAAACATTTTATTTTATTGTAGAAGTAGAACTGAGAAATCCAGTTGGCATTGATCGTCTGCCAGCTCCAGCAGCAGAGTTTAAATTGCTATTCTCCAATCTGCTGAGTTAGAACCTGATCAACATCTACTACCACAGATTTTGTGTTGTCCTCCACTATTTAATCACATGATACACTGATTTCCTACTCATGTGGCCCAGAGGCCCCAACTACATTGTTGGCAGTTTAAATGGTACCACCCTTTAATCAGCTTACAGGTTTAGTGTGTCTAGTCTAGTCTAGTGTGCCTTTCTCATTCACTTTAACCTTTCCACCTGAACTGGCCTGTCAGCTAACACTGGGATTAACACACACACACACACACACACACACACACACACACACACACACACACACACACACACACAGACACATACAGGACATTCATTATGTTCTTTTTTTCAGACTGGTTGCTTGGTCCCACCCATGATGATGTGTGTGAGCCAATGGGGATGGCGCATCAAGAGAGACCAGCCAATCACAGAGGAAGAAGATGAAATCCAACCTGTTCCACATTACATGATTTTAAATTGTGGTGCATTTGGGATTTGGCATCCCAACAAACAGCGACACATCTTAGTTTTCCTACTATTTGCAACCATATGCCTGACTAAGTTGTATACTTGGACTGATTCCATGATACTCAGCTTTATGGGCGAAAGTAGGACTAGCTTGTCACCTTGTGGTGGTAAAAAAAATAAACAGCCTTTATATTGACAAATGGGTGATGACCCATCCATATATGATTAACTCTTAAAAAGGACTTAAACTTGAAGGTACTTAAAAGTACAAATTTCTGTGGACCATCTGATAGCACCATAAATGTGTCTTTTAATGTCCTCGCCAGCAACCAGCATGAAATATCAGGATGAGGACAATGGTGATGCTGGTGATGACAAGGATTTATAGGAACCCCCATGCTTCAAACATATCTGTTGTTATAGCGCTTTGATGAAACCTCTGATGTATTATCATGAACAATGAGAGGCATCCATGCAGCCAACCGCTCTAATAAAACACCCTCTCTGGCTACATGTGTTTCTGTTTCTCTGTTTGTCTGTATGTTATCCAGGATAAAGCTGGATTTGTTGGTATTGCAATGGCCTGTATTCTTTTTTTTTTTTAATTACTTGGGTTGGAACAGCCTCCAAAACAGGATTAGACAAAGTGGCACAACAATCTTCCCAGTCTAATCCAAGTTTTAGTTGATGGGACTGCAACTCTTGTAGCCCACACTGACCTTTTATTTCTGTGTAAATGCAGTCAAAATTCTCAAGTCAATCATATTTTTATGTAACAGAAAAAACACTAACTGAGAAGGCATTGTCTTCATCCATCTAGTCCCTTAAAGAAGAAACCAGGAACCTAGCATAAAAAGCTTCCATCATAGGATAATTTATTTTCATTTCAACTTCATTTCTGATATTATGAAAATATTGTATTACAAAATTCTATTACATTATAAAGTGGGTGTATTTTTAACAGACTGTGCTATTCTATGATATAATATTTTCACTACATGAAAGTATAGTTTAAATTCTACTGTGAAAATACTGCATAACCTTGGATGACATTTGGTACGGTAAAAAAGAAAACAACCTACTTTATCTTGTAACATTTTCTAAAAAGAGTGCTACAATTTGCAAGAGAACCCCCCCCACACACACACACACATACACACAGGTATTACAGTATTTTTCTCAATTACTGTACTTATTGAATAAAATATTGAGATACTTCACTTGAGTATTTCCATATTGAGCTGTTCCTATTTAGACTTGGCCTATTCAATTAGATCACTGATGATTTTAGGCCTTTACTTACACTTGCTTATTAAAAACTTTGGCTCCTTTGTCCTTCCCGTCGGTAGGGTGGAAAATGGAGCCATGGTCTTCATGCCTTTCCACGTCTCTATGCTGAGGCATTGACTTCAATTAATATGCATATTTCCATCTTGTTTAGGACATCAGGTGCAAAGATTTGATCGCCCTTGGGACATTAATTGGCTAAAAACATAATAAAATACGCTTTAAAAGTGAAATATACAGATACTTGAATACTTTAAAGGGGACATATCCTGGAAAATCAAAAATTAGATGAAGAAGCTGCAAAAATGTGAAACCAGAAGCTTGTTTCATGACTTGTACTTTCAAATATCCATGTGGTTTTACAAGCCGTTTCGATTTCAGACGATTTGTGATGTCACAGGTTGTAAAGGTGCTGCCCAGACCCGTGATGGACAGCTCAGCCCACCAGTCACAGTCAAGAAGGAGCATTTTTCAAAATCTTCCACTGCCCCTCCCCATCAAGTGGCCAATCAGCATTGTGCCTCTTTTACATGAGTGAACCTACTACGGAAGGCTATGGCCACAGAAAACATCCTGTTCACTGCATAGGATATGTCCCCTTTAAAATATACAGAACCTGAAATCATTTGGGAGACATTTTTGCCTACTAAAAACCACAGAAAGCAGGGCTCAAGACTGTGACCAAATTGTTGTATATGTGACCTTTTAATTTGGTAGTGCGATATTGGTTGTAGCTCGGACCCCTCCAGCCTGTGGAAGAGGTCGAGGAAGAGGAAGGGAGAGGCAGGGGCAGAGGTGCAGACCTCATTCTACAGGAGGACCAAGATAGAGTTGCACAACTTCGAGAGCACAGCTTGGAAGAAATGAGGGTTGGTGAAATTCTATTGATTCAGCTCACCTTGTTGTGCTTCATCAACCATGTTATGACATAATACTCAAAATATTTCTGTACCTAAGTCATAAACTAGCTGCCCATATCACTGTGACAACCTGTAATTACTGGGTCACTCCCTCTGGACTGTGAACTTTGACCCCAATGAGAGGAAAACAAAAGCACACACACATACATACACACACATTCTCTCTCACACAACCGTGTTCTAACACAGCAAAAACACACACTCACTCCTCTCTCTCACACACACACCCAAACATGCACATACATGTGTGCATGTGCGTGTGCGTGTGCGTGTGTGTGTGTGTGTGCGTGTGTGTGCGCATGTGCAAAAGAGACAACAGTCAGAAAAAGATATAGTCCAGCCCAGCTGAGCACCGCCTGGTCTTGTTCTGGTGGATTGTGTTTAGTTGATCTGGTTGGTTGTGCTGAGGAGAACATTAAGAATGTATTTGTCAAGAGTTTTGTTCTGTCTGCTGTTGTCAGCCATTAGCTGCTCTGCTCACAAAGGTAAGGCTCTATTATATTATATTCTACTCTATTCTGTTCTCTTCTATCTTATACTGTCTTCCAATGGCCTCTCTGCTCAGCTCAAAAATGTATATACATGAACATACATATGTTTGTGTATGAAACACCACTGTCCTAACCACCTTTAATAAATTAATAAACTACCCAGTCAGTCACCAATTAACACAATAGTGGTGGTGGTAGAGATATTGCTTGATAAGTCCTAGAGTATGAGGTTCCTTCAGAAATATTAATATTAACACATATACAACATGTAGCACAGAGAACAGTTAGGATGTTGCCCATAAACAGAACAGAACACACAAACATTGCGTACAATATTGCAGCCTCTCTGCTTCTGATGAAATAGACTGACTACAGTAAGTGTATCCAGGTGAAAACTATGACCGCATATTGGTTTTCACCTTTAAAAGGAGCGATGCAGAGACTGGCATCAGGCTGTTCACTTTCTGCTTCTGAAACATCGGTTTGTTACCACAACTGTTTCTTTCAAGGTGCACTACATAGAAAGCTCAACTCACTAGTGATCATCCTGCCTACTGGTTGCCTCTAAAACATTATTGTCAGTATTGTTGGTATGTTTGTATCGGCTCTTCTAAAACAGAATAAATATTGTGAAAGTTATTACTGTTGACAGTGTCTGTCTCCCAAACTGCTGTGTCCCCCCCAGATATGTATTATACTTCTAATAGAATACAGTTATTACTCTGCCTCCTTCATAGCATGTGTGTGTCTTTCCGTGTCTGTGCCTCTGAACGTGTATCTGTCTCTATGTGTCTGCCTGTCAGGACGGCTATACTACATCAACCTGCAGTAGCACCTTACCCTAAATGACATGTTATATGTATGATTATACTGTATACAGTATGTATGTACAGTATGTATCTGCATCATGGCATGTTTCTCTCTCTCTCTCTCTTGCTCTGTGTTTTTAGGTTCTAGGGCAGCAGTGACCCAATCCGTGACTATTCAACCCTGGCTAGTCGGTCTGACAGCTGTAGTGGGCTTCCTTTTTATTGTCTTCATCCTTGTCATCGCTCGCAGACTGCTCAGGAAGGACAAGTCAGTATACACACACACACACACACACACACACACACACACACACACAAGTCCATTTCACACATGCACTGCAACCCTGAACGTATCTACTGTAGACATTACCTGGAGGAGCTGTATGTGAGAAAGCAAATGTCCGAATTAAACAGACTTTACCTTGCCATCTCCCTAATACAAAGTCAGTGTAATGTCTGATTGAGCCCATGTGTGAATAGAGCAGGTCATTGTCCGGAGAATTCACAGTGAGCGAGCGGGCGTGTTGATGAAGTTTCTAGTATTTCTACTCTGGTAGAATACAAACATCCAAGGGTGAAGAAGAAGGGTCATTTACACAAAGACGCCAACGCTTCTGTCGGTAAGGGCCGACGCCGAAATTGTCAGACACATTCAAGGAACAGTAGGTGAGAACGTGTCTGACACGGACAATCTCCTGTTGTGTGCTACATGTGTGAAAGGGCAACTCCAGACAATGTCCAGAGTTC